>BQNB010007671.1:0-92708 GCA_026074375.1 Tanacetum coccineum | reverse complement strand
TTTTAAACAATTAATTTTCTAAAGGCTAGGATCCAACTTGACATACAACCATCACATCAGTTGATCTGCTAGCAATGGTTTATTCAAAAGGTAATTAACGATCAATAATTGCCACCGGTGCAATTCCTAGAACCTTATGGGACTTACTTTATTACAATAATATACATGTAAGCATGTTTCATCCCATCTATGCCTCGAGTTTAAGGTCTCACCACTAAACCGATTAAGTCGTCCAATAAGAACTGTGATTATGTAACACTAACGTCTCACGAAAAAGTGTATAATCACCTTGGGATTACAATCTACATACGTCTTACGCATAGTAAAAAGCATCTGCAAGTGTTCTTACAAATTGGATGGCAATAACTTATTTAAAGGGTATAATATTTGACGTGGCAAATATGTACAAAGAAGCATGCATACATCTTCGTATCATAAATTTTAGGGTTAATACACAAAAAAGTTACAAAAGTTTGGCCAAATGTTCACCTAAGTTACTAAAGTTTTTTTGGTTACAAATAGGTTACTCAACTTTTGTTTACCGGTTACAAACGTTACTCCATATGTTTTAACCTCTTAATACCGGTTACGGGATGATGTGGAAATTTTCAAATAATTATTTATTCATTTATTTCTAATAAACAAATATTAAACATTCACACCCATTTTTATACATTAACCCAAACACATTATCTTCAACCTCTTCACCAATTCATCGCCGCCACCACCGCAACCACCACCACCGCTGCAACCGTCACCGCCACCGTCACTGTCCACCACCACTGAAATATATATTTGCAACATAAATATATCCACGTTTCATTTCAACCTCTTTGGAATTTAAATTCATGTGACACTCATGATTGACAACTCTATATTAAAAAAATCATTCATCCCTTATATGAGAAACCTAATTTTTTGCATATGCTAAAAAATCCAAATCAAACCAATTGAATTTTTAATGTTATAAACAACAATGTTGAAATTTACATACAATTAGCAAAAAATTAAACTCTTTTCAAAACCTCCATTGCCGCCACATAGATGCCATCATTCAGACCACTCCAACATTGCGGTCACCACGTCGAGTCCACCACACCATGTCAAATTCGTATTTTTTATGTTACTTTTCTTTAGATCTAGGATTTATAAAGAGGGTGTGAGGCCAAATGTGTGTTTAACTGATGTGTGAGCTTTCATGGAGATAGAGGTGGTCAGATTTATGTCACTCGTCGCTTAGCCATCGTCATGGACTGGTGTTTAGTAGTTGGATCTGAAAAAATTATACTATGTGAAAGAAAAGAAAAAGATGAAGAGAAAAAGAGAAAGAAAAAAAAGTGGGTGGTTAAATATTGTGGGTAGTTAAATATTATTATGATATTAAATACATAAAAGGAAAAAAAATATTTAAAAATTAAAATGAAAGAAGTTAAAGGGGTATTTTAAGTGAGGTGGGACCCATAAATTATCGATGTGGCAGGTTATCAACCGATATATAATCACCTTGGGATTACAATCTACATACGTCTCACGCATAGTAAAAAGCATTTGCAAGTGTTCTTACAAATTGGATGACAATAACTTATTTAAAGGGTATAATATTTGGCGTGGCAAATATGTACGAGGGGGCATGCATACATCTTCGTATCATAAATTTTAATAAAAGCTTTACTCAATTAAGTTATTTATTATGATATCACTTATTTTCTATACATTTAATGTATAAATAGTGTTACCTTTTTTTAAAATTGACGATTCAACATGTTTTCAAAACTTACAGATTTTATATTTTATCGCGGGAAAATATTAAAGAATGGTTAAAAACCATTCAAACCCTAGACCATTTGCGACTTCCTAAATAGTATGCAAGGTAAGGAAACTACAACGTAGTCAGGTATTATAGGGTAATGGTATCTACAAGACCGAAGTCTTGATGAGTCTCCCCGAACCTTATCCTTGCAACTAAGTAATACTTTTGCAAATTACGTCATTGATAAAAATAAAAACTTTAATTTTGAAAACACATTATAAACTATTAAATTTCAAGTCTCGTCGTGGGAAACCCGAAGGCCATGATTATCGGATGTAAGCCGAACCCAAATTGACACATAAGACTTCAATTAATAGTTCATAATAAATCTTATTTCATAATTATTAGTCATGTTTATATTTATTTTTCGAAAAACCCCTTTTATTTTCTCACAAGTCAAACTTAAAATAAATAAACACGAAACTAATACACATAACACTTATTTAAAAAGAAACACTTAAAAATTAAGCCATGCAAATATCCATTATGATCCATATTATTTAATAATTAAAAAACATGTATATATTCATATAAGGCTCATTCGTCTTAAAAACTCCGGCCACATCCATCGATATAATCGATTGCGTAAGCCATATACAAATGTATACCACATAGCACATAAAATTTAAACAACCTTTTGGCCCCATTAAGACATAGCTAAGGTCTTCCCTGGCTTTTAAAGTCGTGGATCGAAACCACATAAATTTAATGTCTATGTTTTAATTCTTGATCATCATATTTGCATAAATCTTTAACAATTAACAAGATTTAGATCACATATCCCTCCATGATAAATTGCATGTATTTATCACGGATGCCAAATTAACAATTAATTATGAACATAAAACCGATCAATTAACAATTAAACAAATCAAGTTTTATCCATAAAATTTCATACAATCTAAAATTTGTCTAATTAATTTTATAACCAATAAAGATTGAATCTTGATGCACAAAGATCGAATCTTTATGCATAAAACTCCCAAATGGCTTAAAAATTAATCAAGAGCCCTAATCTTGTCAAATTTTATTACTTGTAACTATAAATTCTACACAATGGCTCGTGATGCCACTATTAGGTTTTTACATCTATTAACCATTAAAACATGAGTACGCAGCGGAAAGCTTAACACGTATAGAATAACATAGTTAACAAGGGTTCAAGAAGGTGTGTACCTTTTAGCAATAAACGAAACACCTTCTTGAATATACGCGTATGTAGAACACCACGCGAAACCACTAGGATCAAAAGTATGATCCCTCTAAGTCGACACACACAATACGTTCTTAGCAAACAATAAGGTATGCTAGTACTAGTAGTGATAAGTAAACAAATCCCATAGCTTGACTATCAACTAAATCGAGTAACCCTTCGTGTTCTTGAGGGTCGAACCACAAACAAACGAAAACCCCTCGTGGGTTTACTGCTGATCGAACAGGATGGGAAATAAAAAACTGAAAACCTCAAAGGGTTTTTGTTCGGTCGACTAAGGAAAGAGCAAGAGGGATTAGGGTTTTGAATTCTCAAGTTGTATATTGTGAATAATGACCCAAGACCTCCTTATATAAACTCTATTCCTTGGACTAGAAGTTAAGCAATTATAATCCCACATGGATTGTGATACACGACCGAATAAGGGATGAGGGGGCTTCTCGTAATTTTCCCTTTTCCCGGTTTTACACATTAGTCCTTGTATTTAACAACTATTGTTTACTTATCACGAATTATATATTACATTAATATATCAATATTATTATTCTTACGTATTAAAGCGTGCGTCCCCGTAGGCTCGAATAGATTTTCGGACATATATTATTTATACGTGGATATATTCCAACATATAGGAGATCTATCCTCTAATTGGGAGTGTAAATAATGACTTGTAAATGGTTCTTTTCTTGAAATGGTCAAAGATCACATACGAGGAAATCCAAAAGGATTATTTCTAACCATATGTGTATCGATGCTGCTCGTTGTACATCAATACTTTTCCTTAAATTAATTGGCTAAAATGTTTTGAGCTAATAAACATCGGCTTTTTTAGCCCAAAATGCGTATTAAAACGTTGTACTAATGTTAAAGTATCTCGTAAAATTTGTCAGTGATTTCAGTGTTATTAATTATTTTTATAATTGCGATTTATTAAATACTAATAAGATTTCATATTAGCCTCATATACGAGTTATGGCAGTGTGGAGTGCACACTCGTTAAGCCAATATGTTTTCGGCCACGACAAAGATATGGGGTTAAAAGGGAAGCGCCCTTGCGGAGTCAAAGGGAAGCGCCCTTGCGGAGTCAAAGGGAAGAGCCCTTGTTGGGATCCTGCCAAAACGCAACCAATGTGTTTGTTAATGAAGAGTTGTTGTAACCTTTTCCCCTTTTGTGTTCTGAATATTTCATTTTTAGTCCTTTGATTATTTAACGTTTGTCAGATTATTCAGATTTGTACCGTGTTGATGGTGGTGATTTTGTTGAGAATTGTGGTAAATTATGGTTTATTGTGAATAATAGTTCTTTTTAGAGGTTATTATTATGTTAGTTAAGTTCCGGGTGGTTGACTTGTGAAATTTAAGAAATGCCGAAAAACGAGCCTCGACACGTCCGTTAATGTCCAAAATGGGTTTTGGGGAATAAAACGTGGAAATATGTCAAGTAAATACTCTAAGTTATTGGAAAAGTATTTTTAAGGTGAATAAAAATGCTAATTAACTTTGGGAAAAAATTTACGATCAAGTTTTATGAGTTTTAAGTGATTCCGACACGAAAAGAAAGAGACCGAGCCCCCTAGGATGCTATGAACGTCTAAAGGACACCAAGGAGACCACAAGGCACTTATTTAGCAAGTGTGTCTCCCCTTGGTACATATCTTGTCTCATTTGGATTCAAAAAGACACATTTCACCAAAACTTTTGTTTTCTCTCCTTTCTTTCCTTGTATGATCTGAGCAGCTACACGCACAAAAACACCCTCATTTTTGAAGTTTTAATCAAGAACATGAAGGTCTAAGTCATCCGGGTTGATACCAATAGGCGTGGATTCATAAAAATAACGTTTGGGTTGTCCGGTTCGTGTCGAAATCTACATTTTTGAAAATTTTCTTGTAAGTTTCCAAATTTAAATTTCGTTTGTCTTTTTGGATTTATATTGATGCATAGATGTTAGTTGTACAAGTTAATCGTCGTAAAAATCAATTTTTGGAAACGAAATGGATAAAAGGGTGCCTTTGGTTGCGTCAAACATAAAAAGAAACAAAGAGGTTTTTGTAGTTTTGATGTTGTGGTCGTGATGGTTGAATAACATATATTGCTAGATAGCTTATTTTGGATATTAGCTTGCATAGATTATTTGGGCTTATTTTAAAGCACTTTAGGGCTTATTTTGAGCTTATATGCTCACGTCTTATGTTAAAATCACAAGGGAAGTGATTTTGATTATTTTAGTAGTATGGCGTATGTTCGTGGACTATTTATGTGGCTTGTGGTGATAATCAAATACGATACGTAGCTTATTAGCTTATTTTCAAGCTTAATATAGGTATTTAGGAGCTTATGGGCTCACGACCCAATAAGCCCGTTTAAGCCGTGGCTTATGGGAAGGCTTATTGTGGTCTGGATTATTTTTAACTTATTAGTATGAGCTTATGTATATAAATGGACCTTGGTTTTGTGCTTGGATCGTATGTTGGACGTATAAATACCTTAATGGACCCTTGTTGGGCCTTAAAGCCCAATAAGCGATATTTAATCGTTTTAAGAGTTTTTGACGGAATTTTGAAAGTGAAATGTATTTACAAAGTGATATTGAACGTTATTTTGGGAAAAACGTTTTAGTAAACGTTAAAGATTGAGATTTTTCAATTTTGTCGAAAACAATTTTATCCAAAAGTGTCTAAATGGTGAAAATTGTTATATTAAGAGTTTGAAACCTTGAGGATAAACAGTTATATAAACGTAGGTCATTCGAAAATTTCGTAAAACGTTTTATACTTAGAAAATTTTACTTAGAACATGATTTTTGTTTTAAATAAGTAAATTATTATTTGATTATTTTATATAAATTCACTATAAAAGACGAAAACTATAAATTTTTTCTCAAACTTCTCAAATATGTTTAATTATGAATAAAGTTTCATTGTTCAACCATTTTTATCGATTATTTTATATTAATTAAGAGTACCGAAATGGTTCTTATGAGTTATATTTTCTAATTTTTTATTATAATATCTTACTTTCATTACTTAGCTATTTTTCTTTTAAATAGTATATGTTTGTATCGATGAGATATCGGTTGATAAGATATTTTGGGTTGAGACGTCAACCATCACACAATAAATTGTTAAGGGTAATTGTACAAACGTCATCTAGACTCTATGCATCAAAAAGTTGAAGACTGTTTGGAATAAAATGATTTAATGGGGACATAGCTGGACTAGGGCGTAGTCACTGGTTAGCGGACGTCGTTGCATATGCCTTGCGTGATTTGAGATTGGTTGGGGGTCAAAGGACTTGCTTTAGGTGAGTTCTCATAGCCTTAACTTTTCTACTGTTTTTTCGTTGGGAGAAAATGATACTCAAATGTGTTTTGAACTGTTTTGAAATTTGACTGTGCGAAACGTAGTTTTGTTTTGGGGACAATTATGTGCTTATGATTGCTATGTGAATATATGTGATGCGATTTTACTTATGTGTACTATGTTTGGCACGGCAAGGGTTTTGGTTTTACTTGCATGTACTACGTGTCATGGCAAGGGTTTTGGTTTGGGTCCTGCCCTAATATAGTGCTCCAGCTGGTAGGCCCTTTAGGTGCGTAAGTGACATATTTGCTACCGGACTAGCGGTGATGCTAGGATGGTTCGACTAGCGGGTAAGCTAGGTCGAGTTTTACATGATTAGCGAGGATGCTAAGTCATTGGTGTTTCTCATATATTCACTATCATATTGCACTTTTGTCTACTGTTTTGAGATATTGGCACAACTTTTGGGTTTAAGGTCAAACCTACGAGCTCACCAACATTATTGTTGACGTTTTCGAGTATCATTTTCAGGTGAAGTGAAAGATGAATAGTTGGTGATATGTGATAGCAGGCTTAGAAGTATCCCGTGTGGATAAGCCTTGCTTGTTTATTTGTTTGGCTATTAGTATTTGGAAGTTTTAGTTTAAGTTTGGATTTGGACCCCTTTGTGGACATTTGGAATTTATAAGAGATTTTGGATTTGGTTGTGATTTAGGACATCACTCGAGGTTGTTCGAGGTGGATGATCTTCGTAACACTTGAAGTTTATGCATTGTAGTTTTCTCTATATTGTATCTTGTGTTATGATTGATCATTATGTTGCATTTCCGAGTTTCCGCCATTGTCGGGGTGTGACAGTTGTGACTGTTGGTAATTAACCGAATTTTAACCGCCATAAATGTCAAAGATGTCTGGTTGTATAACAGACATATCTGGTCTCCTTGAAACATACGAAAACACACAATTTTCTCTGTTTTGCTTTGTTCTCTTGTGCCTAGAAACAAAATGTTCTTCTTGAATTATCTCATTAAAGATTTCGTGATACCCATGCATAAATAGGGTTGAAATACTGTGTTTGAAAAATAACATTACACAAGTCAAGTAAAATATCCGAAATTACCATCACACCATAACCAAGGCGAAGCTACGGAAGGAGCACGGTGGGCAAGTCCCCCCCCCCCCCCAAACTTTCTGGCGTAGTGTATCTTTTTGGAGTTTCTGGTGTTTGTCATCGTTTTGCCCCCCTCACAAGTAAAAGAAATGAAGTCATTTAATCTGAAAATTCATGACGGAAGAAGAGGAAAAACACTATATTGGCGGAAAAAAGTAGAAGTACATTTGGTGGAGAAAGTCTGAAAGGGGAACCACAAAAAAGAAAGGTTGAAGAAGAGACCAAGGTTGTTAAGATCTCAATCCTGATCTTACGATTTTACGATACTGCAAAGCAAAAACGATCTAGATCTTACGTAGGATCTTTGCAAGCTTAATATCTTATAGGATCCTGATCTTAACCATTTAATCTTAAGATCTAATCTGATCTTACTTTTTTCGGACCACAAACTAAAAAACTACAAATTTATGAATTGTGTTGTGTACAATTCAAAAAACAACATGTTAATGTTCTTAAACATTTCATAATCATAATTTATGACAACACGTCTATGAAATATTCACATAATTTTACGTTTATGATATATAATAATTTGTAAATTTATATAATATTACACAAACTATAAAGAAAATAACATTATTGTAGGATCTTAAGATTTCGGTCCGATCTTCAATCTCGATCTTGCAAAGACGAAACGATCCTAAGTAGGATCCCGGTCTTAAAAACCTTGAAAGAGACTATCTCTCTATCGTTGTGTGTTCACATGATGCTTTGAAAATAGAAAAGTAATTGGTTTTTTTTCTTATTTTACTTTTTTTGTCATGATGTTATTAGTATTCTTTAGTTACAATAAGTATATTAGCTCTTTTGTGTATCTTAAATATTTTTATGATTTGGTTCATGTATTAAGTTTTTTTAAGTTTAAACATAGTTGGTCAAACACACACTCTTAGTAGATATTGCAAACTTAATAAAAAAATCTTATTATATGCTAATCATATTTTTTACTTTGAGTCACTATTCTAGCATGTTATTTTTTTATTCGTTAAAGTTTACATGTTTAATTGTTTTTATTTATAATGGCGAGTCTTTCAACAATTGAAATGGTAGCACGGGAAGTTTCTTCACACTACCATACCACGTATATCATATGAGATTTTCGGTTTGATTTGGTTTAACTTGACGTATATATTTAGTTGTTGTTTGGTAAAAAATAATTGCGATACTCTTATATAAGTTAATTTTCTTTTTTGGCTCACCGTAGTAAATTCTTTTACTCCCTCTCATAAAATATTCCGACTCCGTCTCTAACCATAACCCTAATTTCTAAGAAAATTGCGGAATAAATGTTTTAACGACTGCTATTGTATCTCATATAGCAATTTTATATGACACACGTCTACATAAGGAGATGGATTTTCAATTACATAGCTAAAAAGATATAAATTCTCTCCGGTCATAGACTCATATATGGTAGATGTTTAATTACTTATCGAAATGTCGCAAATGTTTCAAAAATATAGTGAATCCAGGGGCGGCTCAAGCCTTCTTGAGGCCTAAAGCAAAACTTAAACTGAGGCCTTTTCAATGATTTTTTATTTTATTTTGCTTAAACTTAGGTTTTCGATTCATTGGTTTAGAAGAATATCCAACTATCAAACCAAAAATACAATGAGAATCTAAAAGTTGATTAAAGATAGAAAAAAATAACATAAGAAAAAGTAAATCAAACTTTCGTTTCATGATAACCTATAAGCACAGCTGAAAACGAAGCATCACGAACAAGCCTTGTTCGTTTTCTCTAGTTCAAGTTTAAACGAACAAACGAAATAATGTGAACGGTTAAACAGACGGACACTCGTATTCATGTTTGTTTGTTGAAAAATATCTTATTTTTTCCGTTTATTAAGACACTTTTTTTAAAACGACAATTTTTTTCACACCCTATACCACCTATCTCACAATATATATCATACACAGGCCTCCAGCGAGACTTGAACCCACAACCTCTAGGTTCGTGGGGAACACACATACCACTAGACCAAAAAGCCTTGGGTAGACACTATTCATAAGTGATTCTTTAAACGTGTAATTTGTTTACATTATTGAATAAATGTCCTTAAGATTAGCATTGAATGAACTCAATTCATTTTTTTGGAATAATAAAAATTAGACCTAGTCGTTTTTCTTAAACTCAAATAACGATTTAGTAGTATAGACCTAAAAAATAAATTAAAAGCATCAAATATCCCTTGTATTTTAGCAATTTTAGTAAATTGAGGCTTTTATATATTGAGACCTCAAGATGATGCCTAAGAAAATATGTGACAAGTTATATATTTATATATGGCGTTAGAAAATCGGGGGCCTAAAGCGATGGCTTTACTAGCTTTACCCTTGAGCAACCACTGAATGAATCATATATCCGGAAAACTTTTCCAAGTGTAAAATATATTATAGATTTATTAATCTATCATAACGAAACATAAACTTAGTTTTACCATCATTGTCAATGACTCGTGACATACATCTCATATTTTGGTCGTCATATTATATTTTCAATCAGTTATTAATCTCTTTTTTCTGTATTTGGACATCAGTATATATTTAATTTAAAAACTATCTTAACGCGGTAGAAACCGTGTGGGGGCATGACAACGATTTGGACTGGGACCAAAGACCCGCACGTGTGCATGTTCCACTCTGGAATAGATAATAGGGCCCGTTTAGTTTTCACTTTCACTTAATGGTCTTTTAGAGCATTTTCAATGTACGATATTAACGAGCATGATAGTTCGCGCGTTACCGCGAAACTTATTTTTTTGCGAATTGATTACACCACGGTACAATATCTATTCAAAACACGCTTTGTTAGATGTAATAAGTATAAAAACTTGACAATTATAATGTCGTGTTATTACGTTTATACTGTTCAAACAGGGATTGAACTAGGGCTTTCCGCGGGTTCCTGAGAACCCCATTGAATCTGCACACAAATATAGTTAGAATTCTAGGAATCCTAGACACATAGAAACATAAATGCTACTTAAAACAAGGTAAAACTTAACTGTAGTTTGCATTTTGAGCCCTAAACGATGTTGAATCGGTGGAAGAACCTTATGTCATGGTGGCCTAAGAAGCGGAAGTGAAAGTAAAGAATCATAGACCTAAAATATATCCTAAATCACTCGAGTATTTATCAGATTTATCGAAAATATTTGGATTGATTAAGTGAATATAGACTAATTTTAATAGACAGTTATCGCAAATATTTATCAGATTTTATCGCAAATTTATTAAAACTTGTATGGTGTTTACTTTTCAGTCAGCAAAATTTTTTCATCTAGTACATAATGCTTGATGGTGTAAATGACGAGGAGCAGCATGCCCACCTGCTTGGAAAATTGCTCGAGACATTTGAAGTGGTGAGTTCTCGACATATAATGATTATATTTTTTAATTTGACGTGAAAGTTATGAAACTTTTTTATTTTTTGCAGATTGTAAATATGATATTTTCAATCCGATCGGTATACTTAGTCAGTTTGATACTAGTGGAGATAAAATTTTACTAATAACTACAGTTAGAAAGCAAATGGGTCAAGATATAAGTGGCGCATGTGGACAGCTTGTGATCAAGAAGTCTGCAGGTGTTGGTGGAGTAACTAATATTGAAGATCTTCATATTTAGTTAGATTCTTGGGTCGGTGTTATAATTCTTGCACTATTTGAACAAGCCAATTAGTGTTATTGATTACAAATTTCGTGTATGGTATATGGAAGGCAGGCCATTATACCCGACTTTGGTTTTTCAATTACGTTGACCGACAAAAGAAAAGTTTACACATCGTGAAATCGTGTTAAGTTTTTATGTCAATATTATTAATTAACTTTTTGCACACCCTCCTGGAAAGATTACTTGGATAGAAGATTTGTTAACGCACTTAATTTTTGTTTTGTTCTATTGTAGTTATGGTTCCATTATAAGCACCTTGACTCCAAGGCAAGTATTATGAGTAGCTGATGTTGTTAATCAAGAAGGAACACAGAAGAAAAACTTAGCAGCTACTCTCATGAGTAGCTGATATGTAACACAGAAGAAAATGATGATAAGTGTCTTCAAGAACAATTGTTGTTAGAAATATATCCTCTTGGAAATGTGCAGGTAGTTATGGTTCATGAATGTTGCATTACTGATCTTGACTTTCGGTTTGGGTAAAGGCGGATTTGGGTAATTCTTAGAAGACACTCACGCTGACTAATGAAGACACTTATCATCATTTTATTTCTATGCAAATTATAGAACCTAGGTAAGTGTTTAGTTTTTCGTGCGTAGTTGTTTTATGATACAGTTTTAACTTTTAAGGTATCTTTGTGTTTTTTTCTGTTCAGGTAATATAACTCAAGCTCAAGATAATTGTAAAACCTAAAAATCTCAACAAATGTGAAATTACCAAAATACCCCTAATGCAAGAAAAATTCATTACGATTGATCGTAATCTAGTGGAGAAAAAAACCGCAGATGAAATTTGGTGGTTTGTTTCAACGGTTTTTAGGTTACACATTTACCCATACAGCAGTTAGAAAGCCATATAAGAGTGTGTATTGGGTCAAGGATATGAATTGGCACATTGTAGGACAGCTTGTGATTCTAGAAGTCTGCAGGTGGTTGTTGGTGGAGTAACTAATTATTGAAGTAGATCTCAATTTTGTGTAGTTAGATGTCTTGGGTCGGTTTTTGTTGGGCGGGGTGTGGGGAATCGGTGTTATGGTGTGTTTTTATTTGGTTTTACATGATCTATTATTTATTATATTCTTTGCACTATTATTGAACACAAGGCCATTTTATGTTGTTATTGATTACATAAATTTCGGTGTTGTTGTTAGTGTTGGTTTTTGTTTGTTTCGAGATGTTAAATAGGTATAATCAGCAGAGTGTGGTTTGTTTTAAGGTAAAAGTTTTGTGTTAGGTATGGGGTGTATTAGTGGGTGTGTATAGTATGTGTATGTTGTATAAGGTTTGTGGTGGTAATGGTTAAAAAAAGAGTGTTTATATAAAGTGGTATTAGTTGGAAGGTGACAAGAGACACAGAGGGGGCGGTTGGGTTTATTTGGGCAGAGTTTTAGGTCTCCTATTTTCTTCGTAATTTTTGGCTCGTTTGATTGTTGGTAGATTTACCTTATTTTTATACCTGAACTTTGGTTTTTTCTTTTCTATTCTCTTACCCTCTTACTTTTCATTAGAACTTCGAAGTTTTTGTGCAATTACAGGTGTAAGCTGTGTTTACTCTGATATATGAAATTTTAGCTTGAGATAGACACTAAGAAAAGCTAATGAAGGAGATTTTTGTACACTATTCGTGGAAATCGTGTTTTTAACTTGAACGACTGAATTTGTTGTTTGAGTGTTGACTGTTTAGCATAGCCGCTTTTTGAGTTTGTTTTTGCTATAAGAAAGAGTGATTATAATATGTTGTTTGTTGGTATTTTAGTCAATTTTTATTTTAATTAATCCTTTTTTGGCACAGCGCCTTTCGCCCTCTGGATCGAACTTAGAGAGAGAAGATTACTTGGCATTTTATCTATGAACTCTTTGAAGTTTGAGGGGGGATCGTATTTACTTTTTGTTTACCTATCGTGTCAGGCTTAAATTGTTTTTTGTGGTGCTGTTGGTCTGTATTTGTGGTTAGTTTTGTGTTCCATTATTTAGCACCTGACTCCTCCAAGGCGCAGTAGTATGTGTTCTACGTTTATGAGTAGTGATGTTGTTAATCCAAACGGAAGCGTGATAATGTGACTACTAATTGTTTGCTAAGAACGTATTGTGTGTGTCGAAGTAGAGGAATCTTGATTAGATTCTTAGTGGTTACGCGTTGTAATATCTATTATACACACGCGTATATTCAAGACGGTGTATTCGTTAATTGCTAAAAGGTACGCGTTCTTATACCCTTGTTAACTATGTTATTCTATATGTGTTTATCTTTTCCACTGCTTACTCGTGATCTTTAATGGTTAATAGTTGTAAAAACCCAACAGTGGCATCACGAGCCATCGTGTAGAATTTGTAGTTACAAGTAATAAAATTTGACAAAATTAGGGT
Source organism: Tanacetum coccineum (assembly GCA_026074375.1). NCBI lineage: Eukaryota > Viridiplantae > Streptophyta > Magnoliopsida > Asterales > Asteraceae > Tanacetum > Tanacetum coccineum. The sequence continues at coordinate 79,170 of BQNB010007671.1, read as the reverse complement.
TATTGATTAATTTTTTAAGCCCTTTGGGCGGTTTTATGCATAAAGATTCGATCTTTGTGTATAAAGTTTCAATCTTTATTGGTTATAAAATTAATTAGACGAATTCTAGGTTGTATGAAATTTTATAAGATTAAAACTTGATGCGTTTAATTGTTAATTGATCGTTTTTTTGTTCAAATTAATTGTTAATTCGGCGTCCATGATAAATACATGCAATTTATGATGCAGGGATATGTGTATAAATCTTGTTAATTGTTAAAGGTTTTATGCAAATATGATGATCAAGAATTAAACATAGACATTGAATTTTTATTTGGTAAGATCCATGACTTTAAAAGCTAGGGAAGACCTTAGCTATGTCTTAATGGGGCCTAAAAGTTGCTTAAATTTTATGTGCTATGTGGTATATATTTATATATGGCTTACGCAATCGATTGTATCGATGGATGTGGCCGGAGTCATTGGACGAAAGAGCCTTGTATGAATATATACATGTTTTGATTATTAGATAATTTGGATCATAATTGATATTTGCATGACTTAATTGTTAAGTGTTGTTTTTGAATAAGTGTTATGTGTATTAGTTTTATGTTTATATTGTTTTATTTTAAGTTTGGACTTGCGAGAAAATAAAAGGGTTTTTCGAAAAATAAATATAAACATGACTAATAAATATGAAATAAGATTTATTATGGACTATTAATTGAAGTCTTATGTGTCAATTTAGGTTCGGCTTACATCCAATAATCATGGCCTTCGGGTTTCCCACGACGAGACTTGTAATTTAATAGTTTATAATGTGTTTTTAAAATTAAAGATTTAATTTTTATCAATGACGTAATTTGCAAAAGTACTATTTAGTTGCAAGGATAAGGTTCGGGGAGACTCATCAAGACTTCGGTCTTGTAGATACCATTACCCTATAATACCTGACTACGTTGTAGTTTCCTTACCTTGCATACTATTTAGGAAGTCGCAAATGGTATAGGGTTTGAATGGTTTTTAACCATTCTTTAATCTTTTCCCGCGATAAAAATAAAGTCTTTATATTTGAAAACACGTTGAATCGTCAATTTTAAAAAGGTAACACTATTTATACATTAGATGTATAGAAAATATGTGATACCGTAATAAATAACTTAATTGAGTAAAGTTTTTATTAATATATATGATACGAAGATGTATGCATGCTTCTTCGTACATATTTGTCACGACAAATATAATACCCTTTTTTAAATAAGTTATTGTCATCCAATTTGTAAAAACACTTGTATATGCTTTTTACTATGCGTGAGACGTGTTGTATATCCTATATCATAACACGGGGTCGATTCTTGGATCTGGCTAGTTTCTAGAGAGAGAAACACTAGAGAGAGAATAGTCTAGAGAGAGAAAGTGTTTCTTTTGTAAATGAAATAATGAACTAGCTTGCCTCTTCCAAAGTTGGAAGAGGCTATATATAGTACTTACAATATACCGGGTATTGCTGCTAACCCGACTTAAAAACGAAAACCGTTACTATTGAATCTTATGTGTAAACTACGAGCTTAATTAAATAGTAATACACGGGGTCGACGAGTCTTTTTTAAATCTCAACAATTCCTCCCCTAAGGGTGGTCACACCCTTGAAATTACTACCAAAGACGCTTTTATCACTTCGTCTTTAGCTCGTAGGCACTTGGTTCTCTTGTATGTGTTGTGATAGGAATCTATTGAGTCATCTTGCGACTTGTCTTTGACAGTGATCTTGAAGCATTTCTTGAGATCATCGCCAAACATAATCTTACATCGTCATTTTATATGCTATTGCATCTATTGTGCACTTGTGAATGGTATACGTGACATCAGAAGGTTTGCTGGAAGCAGATTGACACCTTTATTGAGGATCTTTCTCATAACATCATTATGTGTGTGTAGGTCGTGTCTTGGCAAATTAGGTTTTTACTGAAATCTCCCGGAATAGGAATTTCCATCTCCATCTCCAACTTTAAGTATCATCCTGCAATAAAACAGAGTTAGTAATAAAGAGAAATAGATCTGAACAAGACAGTCTATTGTGTTTCTTATGAAAGAATTTGTAACACCATCGAGAGGGTTTTATGATTGTTTGTAAAATGTAAATAAACGTCCAATTCCTTACACTGGAACACCTAGTTTGGATTTCTACATATGAACTGCACCATATGTTTCTTTCCGTTGACACAAGTTTGATTCTTGTGGAATCGCCACAAGTCACCTACCTAGAGGCTTGTTGATGCTTAGCTCTAGCAGGATTTCATCTTCAGTTGTGGGGGGGATCAACATATCGTTTCACTCGGCTCTGTTCTGGAAATTATCACGATAGTGTGATAATGGTTTGGACTCTTAGGATAGACTTGTTTCCACAGTGTGTGAATGTGACAAGAGGAATTTGTGTTATGTGCTAACGAGATATAATTGACGATCTTCATGGCTTCTAGACTCAATTTAGTGCGTTTTGGTTTTAGTAATCGGACGGCGGAGCGGACTGCCACCTGTTTAAGTATCATAAACTAGAGCTCACGGAAGTAGAGGAAGATCATAGAATAACGTGTTTTAAGTATCTACCAGTGAGATGAAATGAAAACTGAAATCTTTTGAAAAGATTTGAGTGGCTAGGGAGGTTGTGCATTGCATGACTGGGGTCCTATGTTGTCGATTCTTTCAGATGTCGCAATCATCTACGTGATTCTGGCTAAGCATATGATTGACACGGGTTGTGTTGCCTAAAGTGAATGAGGGCTTGCTTTCTTTACACCTTTATCGAGTTACAATTCTTTTTGAATTCTTTCAACACCTGTCAGTGCTTACCGAGCCTTCCCATGACTAGAACTTTGTTGTGTTTATCCAGTGTACTAGCTCCATTGTCAGTCGGTGAACGTTTTCCTTTTTCTCATGCTTAGACTCCTTTTCTTGTCATACATAAGATCTTTACCTAACTAGTGTGATAGTCCTGGTGTAGATCCCTTCGGTTATGGCTGGATCGTAGGAACTAGTACCTAACCTTACCATCCTTATAACTTCGATAAAAGTAAATACATGGTCAGTCTTTTGGTACAGTTCTCCTTTCCATAAAACCAATTGAAAATTCAATTAAGGTACTGTTATGATGTGATAATATCAAAGCGTTTAGTACCTCGATTGTTTTTGTACAATTTTCAGAACGCTCCCCTCAACGGTGCTACGGTATTTCGAAATTGTTTAGCACGTTTGGGCGGAGTATATGAGTTCATAATCACTGTTCTTTGTTATACACATATTTTAATCACATTTTCTCCCCCTTATCAAAAATTTTAAACCCTTTGACATTTTGGATATCAATTGATTTAAATATGTTATAAAATTCTGGGAGAAAAAGCTGTGTTCTTAATTCGCAGACTGGAAGAGGGGACATATAACTGCTCGCCTCATTGTTGTGGGATATAAATTACTCCTACACTTAATATCATCAAGAGATTAACTAGTGTACTAATGTACAAGGTGATATATTGTATGTCTCAATAAGAGATAAAGATTGACTAGATTGATTGTAACTGACGAATTGTCGTCAGTTGTTTGTTGATCAGCCTGTGTGTTCAATATCTACTTATCTGTCCCTCCAACAAAGCTTTCTAGACTCGATGGATCGCCTTCTGGATCTGTAGTCTTTTCTCGATAGCTGAGATGAAGTCTTTGCTTTCTTCTCTTGTCTTCCTGCTGACCACTTTCCTAGTCTCCATGCCCTTATTGTACTCGAACAGATGGAGTGTCTTTAAACCATTTGTGGTCCAGATTTTCCATGTCTACTTGTCAAACGTCCCATCACTAAACTGTGTGTGAAGCTCATTCAAGCCTTCATCTAGCTTTCTTTGATTATTTCTGTCTCTGTTGACAAGTTGCTCTTGGCTTAGGGTCGATCGTATAAGTCTTCTTTGAAGTAATAAGTCAGCTGTCATCCCCAATTAGGACGTTCAGGTTGTGATCTTTGTTTCGGGAACTTTCTAATCCCGAGCTGTGAATGTCTCCCAACACGATTCCTGTGTCACCAGGGTTTACTTCTCCACCTGTTGACCTTACTGTGTGGAAGACTGATCTTGTCTGTCTTGGGCAGATGGTTGAGCTTTTCTTGAATATTGAGAAGGAACAGATCTTCAAAATCATTTGGATGAAGATTTTTGAAGTCCTTTTTCCGAGATCTTGTATTCTTGGTATCTCCAGCTCGGCTGAAGGGGCATTATCTCTCTCAGACTCAGTTGTATCCGTATTTTTCGAATACTTTGACACTGATCACACTGAGAATTTGCATCTGCGATCTGACTGCTTCACGATCAGAGGACTCACTGTGTTTGTTGATATAGAATTCCTTCCTCCTGTAAACCGCCAGGTGAGTGATGCCATAGACCGCACTGATGTCATATTCGCGTTCACTCTCAACCCACAACGAAGGAACTAATTCTTCAAGGCCAAAGTCTAGGTAACGAGCGGCTTTGAGCTTGGATATGGATAAGGCAATTTTTCGCTCTTTGTCACCTGTCAGCAGATAATCCAGATCCTTATTGAAGAAGAATTGTGGTTGAATAGTTACCTGACCTGGTGGTCCTCCTAAGGGCAGTGGTTCATATATATTTCTCAGAATTTGATGACCCTCAGGATTACTCATATCAACTTTATTTGTCAGCAGCTTGTGGCATTCATCCATCTGATATTGAAGAAAGACACTGTTCTTGTGAAAGGCTTTGACAAGGTTGAAAGCTGGTCCTTCTAAATCAGCCTTGCAGAGTTTCTTCTTTCCTGTTCGTCTGCAGAACCATTTGATGAACGACCCAATATCATACGTCTTCCTTTGAAGCTTGTTTTCCTCCGGAACTTTAAACGTTGAGGCGTATGCATTTGCCCAGTTATGTTCTGGTTCAGGGACTATAATATGGGGGAATGGTCCTTTATGGTTCGGCGTAGGCAGGTTCTCTCGCTTTCTGGAATTGGCTTAAACACCGTAGTGGTCCGACACCTTGCCCTGGAATGTGAGCGCATGAGTGTCAGTGTTCCTTTCCTTATCTGAGGGAAACGCGTGTTCCACGATTTCATCCTACTTTGAACAAAGACAAATCTATTGGATGTTTGAAGAGTGTTTCTGTATTTCGGTATCGCAGGTGATCTGTGCATCGAAGAGTCACACCAGCCTACTCTTAGTGTCTGTAGGATCTGCCAATACCAGTTGAGGGAGAGAGATGGAATGTTGGTGGTAAGCAGATGCTCTCCGATCCTCTGGTTATGTTAGTTTTTGACTTTGGTCATCAGCTTTCGGAGGAGGTTTAGTGTGTGTGACCCAGAGCGCAGAATCAGATTTCCTCCTCTTGGTTGATCGTAACCACTGGGTTGTGAGATCATGCTGAAGGAGCCATTCATCATCGATGCATCATCATCTTGTTACATCATCATCAGATCACTTATCATGCTGTGTGCTCTTGTGGGCTTTATCCCTTGTCTGCAACTTCTTATCCATGGCGTCTTCCATCCGCTATCAAAGTTTCTATGGGAGAATGGTATAGACGGTGGTTGGTCTAGGTTTTTGTTTGGCAGACTTCTTTTATTCATGTACTGAAGAGAGACTTTTTTAGGTCAAATTCTTCAAGATCAACTTTATCAGTTGACCTGATGGAGTAAGTTGAATTTGTTTCTCCCATCTTTTCCTTTTGGCTTTGAAATCTCCTTCCGGACTCTTTTTAGATTTCTTGATTCTTGACAGACTCTGTAGACTCAGTGCTAAAACACAGAGTATTTCTCGATTAAATCTGGCAGTGTATCGTGTTCAAATAACTTGAGGGAGAGAAATTTCATCAAGTTTTGTTTCTAAATAATTATCAACAGCCGTGTAGGAACTTGGGTTCTAATATGTAGACCAAACTTCAGCAGAGTATCAGATCATCTTCACTATCAGACATTCTTGCTCCAATCTCTTGTCCATCTCAATGAAGGGCTGGGATCGAATTGGAGTGATTTCAGGGAGAGTATGTGTTGTGTGTTTGTTGTAGCTTCCGTGATGATTGGTGGAGGAGTGGACCGCAGTTGATGACGGGCTTAGACGATGAGAAGACCTCTGTGAAGGGGCGCAAGAAGACTGGATGGAGTGTGACATTTCAGTCTGTATGAGCGCTAGTGATCAGTATGGTGGAATCTGACTCCTCTCTTAGCTTTTAGATTTCTCCCCTTGATCATTCTTCAGTTGGGTTGTCATGAGTGTAATTGATCCCCAAAGTTAACGTATCTTCTTCGTTATAGCTCTGTTTTTTCGAGTTCTTTATATGCCTACGATCCTTGTAACATGTAGTATTTTATAAAAAATATAAAATAAATAAGTTATATTTCGAATTCTAACAGAAGGTTTTGGGATTTTTCTTAAAATGTGTTTAAAACTTGATTTTTGTAACTTTTAGTTTAGTACACTTGTTACAAGTCCATTACAACCCTTAATATCACATGTCTTACACACCTAGGGTCCTTAGTCCATGATTTGTCCAAAGATTGTCCAAGAATCACAAGATCCATAAGTCTACATACCTATTTGTTCATTAACTTTCATAAGTATACTTTTTAGGTAACTAGTTTATATAAGCTTTTTATACATAAACCACACTTATATAATGTATATACTTTTGTTCTCACATGTTCTTAACAACAATATAGCACATGACAAAGTTTATCATACCATGATCATAAGTAAAAATTCCATTTTTACATGTAAATAAGTTTCCTAGATGGTGATTAACTACATTGTAACATCCGAGAATTTTCGAATTTAGAATGACGATGTCAATCTTTGACTTTTTGGGTCTGGCTTGACTTATAATCTTTTCTTCTTTGACATATCGATCAGGGAATGAGCTACTTGTTCTTCAGATACAACGGCCTTTCCCTTTCCCACTACTTCATGCAGTTTGGGAGTTGTTTCTGACACTGGATCCCTGATCGTTACTCCTCCAACTGGTGCCTGACGTTGAGGCAGTAAGGCTGGATCCAAGCTGAGCTTGATAGCTAGTTCCAGGTCAGCATCATCACCTTCTCCTTTTCCCTTTTCTTGATGTGTCTCCAAACTCAACTTCTTAGCTAGTTCGAGATCAGGATCATTACCTTCTTCGTGAGGAATAGTTTCTTGTTGATCTTCATCATCTTCGTCAACAAGTTTGAAAGTCGGCTTTCCCTTTCTCACTTTCTGTGGAAGCTTGCGCTTGGAAGGTTTCTTTGTCGGTGGAGGAGCTGGCTTGGATTGTTTGACTGGTGTGGTGGTTGTCGGCTTTTTGGGAGTAGCACGCTTTGTTGCTGGTTGCACGCTTGCACTTTCTCGAGGAGTTTTCTTGGTATTCGCAGCAACCATTTTCAGATAGTTGGGATAATAAGAGGATTGTTGAATGGCTTCAGTTATCAGGGGATCGGGGATTGCCATTCCAAACACTTCAACTGTCTCACCTTTAGGGACAAACTTGAGATTTCCTAAGACATAATCATCTCCAGTGTGATGAACAGCAGAATCAGGACGACGATGGATGTTGTTATTACTTGCCAAGTAATAGATTATTACTTTGGAGAATCGTCCATAAGGGATGAGGAGAGGAGTTGCTTTCTTCGTTGGGTTCTTCAGACTGGTTTTGTGGCTTGCTTTGTGTGAGAAAAAGGTCTGGATCCCTTGAGTAAACTCTTCCCATATTAGCTCTGCATGATCAACATTAGTTTGGGTGACGATTCCCCACAGCATTTGCAGAACTGGGTGTCTGGGTTTGTCACTGCCAGACGTCTTTCCTGTCAAGCACTGGTTGAGCAAGGATAGAATTGCCCTCCAAGGTTGATACACATAATTCGTCCGTATACTGGAGACAAATTCTACAGGTTCAGGATATCCCAGCTCATTAACAAAATCTAGCACCGTGTCACCAGTCGGAGGTAACTCAAATGGGTGAGTTGGGTTGACAGGAGTGATCGCTAATGCCTTTCTAAGAAGATCAGCACTTAGATCGAACCATTGTTCATCAAGTTGACAGCTATAAACCCCAGTCTTCTCATTATATGACATTGTCTTCCAGAACTGTTGCAGGTAGATAGCAGGAACATTTGCAGATGCAGTCAATGCTTGGAAGAAGTTGGTATTCTTCAGAATGTCCACTGATATCTGAAAGATGGGGTTCTTTTGGATCTTTTGTGCATTGAACAGTAGGTTGCTTTTCCCGATTGTTAACCACTGAGAGCGTGGTACAATCTGCTCATCAGTTCTTGTAGGAGGTTGAGCGGGAACATTTTGTTCTGCCATCGAATTCTGCAAAAGAGCATTTAACAAAGAAGACAAACATTGCAGAGAAACGAAGTTAGAGAGAACATTAGCATTGATAAAATCATGTAACAGCGTGATTGATTAAAACGGTTGTAATTCTGGTTTGATTAAAATCTATCAATTATCCAACAGGATCAATTACTTGTTAACTAAGCCCTGATGGGATTTAGAAAAGCAACTGGGTCATTTGAATGGGCCTTGATAGATGATTGGGCTCCAATGGGTCAAAATATGAAATTTAGCCCAAACCGCCGCTTGGCAGAATGCCAACTCGCCGTTAAGCGAATTGAGCAACCCGCCGCGAATATATAAAATATTCGACCAAACCGCCGAGAGACGGCGGTTTACCTGTTGGATATAAAAGTAATAGAGAATTATGGCAACCCGCTGTTTATACAACTCGCCGTTGGTCAACCCGCCGTTGGTCAACCCGCCGTTGGACAACCCGCCGTTTAGGCACCCCGCTTTTGGCAACCCGCCTTTGGCAACCCGCTGTTGTAGGCAACCCGCTGTTTTGGGCAACCCGCTGGAATGGCAACCCGCCGTTAAAGCAACCAGCGGGTTGAGTAATTTTAATAAATAATAACTAATAATAAAAATAACCAACCCGCCGTAATGAAAAACACGCAACCCGCCATTCGGGCAAGTATCTTAAAAATCAACCCGCGCATCTCTTATTTCCACACTGATCACATCCTAAGGCCTTCCTAGGCTATAGATATACATTGCTACCTTCTTTTCATGAAACACACCTATATCTACTTCTAAAACACCAACCCGCCACTAAGAATCTTGGGCAAATCATTCGTTTTTGATTGAGATAGAAAACAACTCATCAAAACACATTAATAAGTACCTAATGAACAATTCCCAGCAATCAGAACACACCTTACAACACTACATTTGTGTACTCGACTTAGAACGACCCTATATCTAATTTTCTACAACTTGTGATGTGTTTTAGATCGATTTCTTTGATATACACATTGAATATATGATATAGATTGAGGTTCGAAGATTACCTTAGTAAGAAAAGCTGAAAATTGGCGATTTGTGATTTCGTTCTTGGCGGCGGTTTGCGAGTGTGTGTGTGTGTGTGTTTTTCCTTTGACTATTTTTCGAATGTTTTGACCAAGAGGCAACTCGCCACCCTTCTATACACATAAGTTACAAACATGGCAGTTTTGGTCCCTTGGGTTTCCTTCTTCTTTTAAATTTTTGTTTTAAGTATTCTAAGGCTTTTCTAAGATTATGCAGTTGGCCAACTTAGTCCCTATTGGTTAATAAGGCTAGGAAACAAAGAGCAAATGCTTTTTACACCCTAAACTTTACAACAATAGATAACTTTGGACCTTTGAGTTAAAGTTAATTAGCTCCCCTTCAAATATTAACCCATTAGAATACAACAACCATCTAAGATTAGACTTTTATAACACCCAACAGTCTTTTATCACCCCTTGGATATTTTCACATTCACTCTCCCCCTCAAACAACGACCCGGTTTCTATTGAAAGAGCTGTAGTCGTTGATTGAGATGAAAAGATCAGGCGAACATCTCCCGCAGCACCATTGTTTTACTTTACTCCCACAAAGCATGGATATAACGTAATCCATGCCCAGACATTAAACCGGGTTGCAATTTGAAGTAATTGCAAGCCTTTTAGTAATTCCAAATGACTTAAAATATTTCCTAAGTATTTTATTATTATTATTAATAAACACATATAGATATTATTATATATATATATATATATATTTTTTATTTTATTTTATTATTATTATTATTATTATTATTTTTTTGTACAAAGGATACATGAAGGCATTTGGTTTACTCATCATTTCCTTCTTGAAGACGTTTGAGAGTTTCAGGGGTCAAACTCTTCATGCCTAGGCGTGGAAGAAGAAATTCGAACCGTTCTCTTGGTAAGGCTTTGGTGAGAATATCTGCAAGTTGATAATTAGTTTCCACGAAGTAGAGTTCAAAGGATTTTTTTCCTGCAAGTGTGATACATTTGTTCACGAAGTATGAGTCCAACCACTCATATCTTACCACTTGCTCTTCGATGAAGATGATGCCGTATTTTCAATTGTATTAGACGAGAGTGCTGAGACCATGTATACAGCAAAGAGTAATAGAAGCACTTTTGTTATCACAGTACATAGGAATTTTATGTGAAGTCAAACTTTCGTTTCTTTGACTATGATCGCACCCAAGGATTAAGCAAACATCCAGACAAACGCGTAAAACATTGCGATGTACTCTCCTCGCCTCTGTGTAGTTGATATTGCCCTAAGCTTCTCGTTATTTTTCTTTGGATGACCAAGCTAACCAATCTATCGCCCAAGAAACTTAGCACCTTTCCCACGTTAACTTCTTCTTGAATCTTGACATCCCGCATGAACCGCATCTGCATAAGCTGTTAGTGACATGGCGTTGTCCTTTCGGATACCTAAAGACCCATAGTTAATGGTTCCTTATCAAGCTACCGAAATACTATGTTTGAATAGCTTCAAAGTCTATTTTGTAGTCATAGCCTAGATAACTAGCACACGATGCAAAACAGCTAAATTACAAGGTCGGGTCTACTGGATGCTGTCACGTTACATTAGGAGCCAACCATTCCTCTAAATCGAGTTCGTCAACTAGAATCCGCATGAAGAATCCCTCCAGTTTCAATCGATCCACCATTGGTGTCTATCCGACAGGCGTCAGAGAGATCCATCTCATATTTCTTAAGGTCTTCAAGAGCATAGTTCGCTTGGTTTAATAAAGATTCCTCCCGGACTTTGAGAAACTTGTAGTCCTAAGAACAACAACATTTGTTCCCATTCATCGACATCTGAAATTTGAGCTCATCTCGTTTGAAAAAATGTTACACGCATTATGATTTGTTGAGGCAAAAAATGAGTCATCTAAGTCAATTTGAACAAGTAGAATATGTTTGCCCTGACATTTGCATGTGAATAGCGTTGGTAGGATCCACGCGCACTTCTGAAGAAAATGGTGGCCAACAGGACTTTTAGAGGGTGTCATACCACGCCCCTTGGTGCCTGCTTTAAAGACCCATAAAGAGCTTTCTTCAGACTATTTAACGTGAGTAGGATTTTCCTGGTTCTTTTTTCAAAAATCCTTCAGGTTGACTGACAAAGACTTCTTTTTGAAGATCACCTATTCAGATAACAGCAGTTTTTGACATCAACTGTAATGATCATAGTACTTGGTTGCCAGCATTGGCATGAAGTATTCTATTCTGATGGCCTCTATCCTTCGCAACTGGAGCAAACGATTTCTTCAAAATCAATACCCTCTCCTGAAACGATATCCTATTGCAACTAACCCGAGTCTTTGTTTTTTCAGTACATCACCAAATATTCCATTCCTAGCTTCACTTCTGTAGATCCACTTGAGACGATAACCATAGACATAGATTTGGGCGAGGTACTTAATTGCCCCATACTACTCTCAAGTCGATCAAATTCGTGAATTTCATCTTGCATGTCCTTGAAAACCACAGTGTTCTATCACGCATTTTTGAAGTTTCTTGTCGTCGACTTGGCACGAGGTTCAAAAATTGGAAAACAGCAACACAAACCAACGAAAGCTAACTGTTATCTGTTTGATACAGAACGAAATGGGATTGCCAACGATGTTTTATCCAGAGGAATGATCTTTGGTCCATCATTCTGAGATGATCGGAGGTAGTTAACTAAGTTGGGTTCTGCTGCATTCTAACATTCCCTATGATGATTGTAACCGAACGCCTGGATCCTCCAGAAAACAATGTTATTGAAGGATGAAGAACACGTGAATGATTGGGTGTCCTTCTTGATATGGGTTTCTTTTCTGCAATTTCTTAGATGTTGGACTGGAAGAAAGAATATACGCGGAGGTTGACGATGAAGCACTTGTTGACGGTGCATCTTGAGCAATTGTTGTAAGACCAGGAGGTACCAGTTGAGGTAATTGAGCATTAATTTCAGTAGCAAAAGGTACTGGTTCATTAACTCTGATGTTCAAGGTGTTCCATCAAACATTGTTGAAATAACATCTCTAGCTCTTTGTCGGTTGGAGCGAGCCCTGATTTGAGTTGTCTAGGGGTCACGATGAAAGGCGCGGGTCCTGAACTCATGCGTACAGGAGCCATTGACTGATGCATCTCATCGAATGTGACGTGAATTGTTTCCATTAATCGACGAGTTCTCTTGTTGTAGATTTTATCAGCCTTCTTAGCTTAGACGCATACCCAACGGAAAATCCCAATGTCAGCTTGGCTTGAAATTCTCCTAGATTTTCGCTACTCATTAGTATGATAGCACAGAGCTCCAAATACCTGAAGAATGTAAGAATCAAGGCTATCCTTATCTCATGCACAACAAGCTCCATAAGGGTTTGATATGAACGAGTATGAATTAAGGATTCCAGTTCTGGTTTGTAACAAGCTAGTGGCTACAGCTTATCTTCTGCCTATAGAAAACATGGGAAGCTTTCCTTTCGTGAATAACTATTCATTGTATGTGCTGCTTCCACCAGTGTACGATTACGTCTTTCAACAACGCCGTTTTGTTGAGGAGTTCTCGGAACAGACTTTTGATGAAATATGCCAACACCTTCATAGTATTCAGACATAACTTGGTTGACGAATTCCGTTTCGTTATCTGTGCGGATGAATCTGACTGTTTTGTTGAGGCCAACCTGTATTTGCTTAAGAAAGTTGGTGACAAACTCTGGAGTTTCATCCTTTGACCTCAAGAACTTTACCCATGTGAAATCTTTAATAGTCATCTACTATGACTAGAGATGTGATTTCTTCCCTTTGTACTTTGACTCTCATTGGACCACACAGTCCATGTGAAGGGTATGAAGAACTTCCACATATTTTATGTTTCGATTTTGGCAGTTGGGAGAACTCTTGCTTTTTTTCCAAGTTGAACAGGCTGAGCAAAGATGACCTTTCAAACTCAATCTAGGTAGACCTCTAACCACAGATCTCTTCGAGCAAGACCATTTATCGTGCCGAAGTTTTTATAAATGGTTTAAACGACAGATGCCACAACCATGATTTGGAAATTGAAGCATTGTGGACAGGTAAGCATATATGAAAGGCTTCATCAGTTCATCAATCGATATCGTGTACAAATTGTGGCCATGAACTGCCTTTAAGGATATCTGTACCCTTGTTATCACGAACAAAGGCAGTTATGCTTCTGAAGGCCACATCAAGAACCGGGAAACAAGACAAAATTGCCCTACAGAAGAATAGATTGGTCCCTAGTCCCCTCCACGTAGTAAAACCTTGAGATCACCTGTCCACCATAACATAAATCACCATATCCCATGATAGCTCCAAGTGATCATTCCCGAATCTTACTGACCCGAATGAAAATGTTTCCACAAAATTACATGAGCTTTGACCGATTCCCTCTCATTTGTTTTTGAGCAGACTGAGTCCAGATACCAAACAATGACCTTACGACCTGCATTTGAAAAACAGTCCTAGTTTGTGAGAGTTTGGAATTTCGGTTCCCCAATTTTTGTTGGGTCCTTTTGGTTAGCATATAGAGTAGAACATTTCACAGAAATGCTTAGTTAAATGGCACATTTCGCCTAAGGCAAATGTCTTTCCTGTGGGTCTCCATTGAGAAACCACAATCAAGTTTTCTAAGGTAAGTTTCTTTCCTGTGTGGTCCTCTATTGATAACCAATATCTGCAAATAGTATTTTTTTTTATATTTTTATTTTTTTTTATTATTTATGGAAGGTCTTTTTTACTCCCCCGTAGCATCCAAACCCGCGTCTTGTGCAAACTGTTTATCAGACAGTTTGGCCTTTTGGTTCCTAGATCTGTTGGTCTTGTTTAAACTGTTAATCAGACAATTTGCCATTTGTTGGTTTCCAGATCTGTTCTCTTTATTCAAGCCAATTCCTAATGGTGGGGGTACAGTTTACAAAATCAAGATATTAACAAAACACATTCCAGACTTGCAGAGTTTACACATTTATTAACACTGTTTTTTTGCACACAGATTCAGAATTCGAATTGATTACAACACGCTTAGAGCTACTGCTAGAATCAACTCGATTCACTTTTGTCCAAACTGACATATTATCCTAAGTTGTAACTTCTACATCCTTCTTATTCCTCACCTTCTAGCAAGCAGGATCCTATTTCTCTTTGTTTCATCTTAGCTTTAATCCCTTGCTTCAGTGGAATCGTTTTACCCCGTCCTTAGAGTAATCACAGGGATGATTAGTGCTTTTGAGCTCTCTGGTGCATTTTGTGTTTCTTGGTTGCTAAGATAGAAGGTCCCTGTATTATCACTAAACGTAACTTTCTTTTTCCTAGTAACAGGGGTGGAGGGAGCCTTGTTATCTCTTTCATTGAAACTTTTTGGGCAAGTGCCAATCACACATTCTAACAATTCCTGTGATAACTTAGTGTATTGGCAAGCATAGTGAAGTGAATTATCCAGTGGTTTAACTACTCTAGCTTCCTCTACAATCTCCCTAAACCGTTTCTTCTACAAGCTCCATAATATGGCTTGATATAGTTTAAAAAAGAGCACTAAATTCCTATTGTTCATAATGGATTGATGGGATGGGATTTTAATGTCAATGGCATACATGCCTAGGAGCAAGAACTTTTGGTTTGACATAGTCCACTAGTGAAACAAGGCTCTTTGCTTCGCATTTACTTTTAAGACTCGCAATCCATTTCACATGTTAGATGTCTTTTCACTTGTGTGAGCACAGCGTGATCTTAATTGAGTCATGAGCATTTCCTTGTAATAGTTTGTTTACCTTTTCTTCTAGTTCTACTCTTATCGCAATCATTTTTGTTCCATGAAGACATGACAATCTATAGTATAATAAGGATCACGACTCTTCATTTACATTAGCGACTAAATTGGTTATATAGTGAGGCTTTCAAAAATCCAATCATGTTATCTATTTCTTGAATCTGATTTTGAGATTCTTGAACTTCAAAAGAATGTAGTTTAAAATCAGGAGCTTCCTGTGATGCCTTGTGAAATTTTTATTATCAAAACTTTCTTGAAAGATGTTTGATACTTTAATTGCAAATTTAGTATTCCTTTTTCAAGTTTTGAATAAGGTTTGACTCATCATACCTTGTAGACGATGGTCATATCAAGATCTAACAACGTGGATTTTCACATCATATACAGCAGTTGAGCTTCAAACAAACAATTACAATCAGATTCTCATTTTCATGAGAAGGTTTTTCATTTCAATTCAGCACATTGCTTGTCTACCAGTATTCTTGTCCCCACATCGTTATTCATATTATCAACAATTCTTTCCATTTCTTTAACTTCTTAAGAGGCTGTTTGAAACTCCAACAAAGAGTTCTTTAAGAGTTTTGGAAAAATGGATAACTCAGTGAGGTAACATCTTTTCGTTTGCTCAAAACCTCTTTCCCCTCCTGTAAGACCTGTTGGGTTATTCAAGTTTTGCAAGCTTTTATGTCAAATCAGTAAAAAGTTATGTGAGCACATAAAGATTAATCTTCACTTGACTTTTTGTTGGAAGAATTCTGGGGACAAGCTTGACAAGAGTATTGGGTGGATACATTGTCAATGCTGAAATTGGTTTTGGAGCTAAGGTCTCAGCCTTTTTTCTGTTGTTGTCATCTATGGAACCAAAATATCTTGATCTGGGGGTCAGATTTCTCTTTGGTGGATCAAAGGTTGCAAGAAAGTTCTCTTTCGAGTGATCGGGGAAGGGGGCACTCCTAACTATTTTTCTACCACATAGAGGGCTTTGCAATTTCAACAGCAAATCTATTCACTAGTTTATCTCAGCTAACTCACACGTATCCTCTGAGTCATGTATGACAGTGGGTTATGATTGTTAGTGACTAGTAGCATGAAACCCAATATGACAGAGCAGACTGAGCTTGCTTTGCACGAGCGAGACATACGGGATTTTTGTAGCCTATTGCTACCTTGTGCTTTTCATCATAAAATGATTTTGGTTGACACAACATGTGAACTATTTGAACAGACTGATCCTGTTTGTATAATCTATCTTCAATCTTATCTTTTAGCTTCTTTAAGTCCAAAACTCTTCAATGGAATTTGTTTTTTCCTTTTGTTTAAAATCCCTTTTTCGCCAAAAGTTTTACTTCTTTTGTCTTTTACTTATAAATGGTCAACTGTAGAACTAAGGAGTATTAGTGCTGAAAGAAAGTTCAGATTTTAAAGAATTTTCCTTTCTGTTTCGGTCCGAATGATTATTCACATTTGTTCATCAATGTTTTCGTTTTCGTCTATCAGTTAATTCAAAAACTTTCCCGTTTTCCATATTCCCCGACCAGTTCCTTATATCTTCAAGTTCAGAGGTTACTGAGTCATTCATTTACATGTCTGCTTATTCGTTAATCTACTTTTCTTTGTAACACCCTTTCATAGTCATTTCATCAATAATAGACATTATTGCATCATTTCGTACATAATTGCATTACATTGTAACAACATGGTTTCCTCGATGCTCTTCCCACATACTGATCATACAGAATAATATTACTATCACTCGTATAGTCCGCATCAGCAGTCACAACGAAGTTGTGTTGTTCATCGTTTTTGCATCTCTTTACTTCATGATACTCATCCAAATGATCTACAAAAGCATCATGATCTTGTACCCAAATGGATTATTCGAGCATCTGAGGGCCCGTCATCATCGTAGATTGGATCTTTAGATTGAGGTTGCCCATGAACATGGTCTGTGAATAGGACCCTCACAACTCAGAGTCGAATGCATCACATTCATACAGCATCAAAAAATATGGTCCCCACATAGAGTGCCAAATCATTTCTCGGGTGAATCATCCACATCATCATCACGTTGTTAACCTTTTTCCCCTGTAGAGAAACAACTACTGTTCTCAATCCAGTACTGCTCCACTCTCTGGCTATCAATAGTAAGCATCTTGTCCTTGAAGTAGTCTGAATCTTGAAGTCGCTTTGGGCCCTTGGACATCATTCACGTTGCAATGTGCCCTAGTCCGTTACAGATGTAGCACTTGATGGGTTTCGCTTGACCAGCTTAATCATGATGCCTCCTCTGTTCTGACCTCCTACATTCTCCCGCTACAAAACCACTTTCCCATTTCGCCTCTTGCCAATGTTTCTTTGAAATGTCTCCTTGTTTGGTAGCAATGAATCTTCCACGACATCTGAACTACAACTTTCCCCGTCTAGAACCATCATCTTATTCCTTGCATTAGTACGAAGCTCTAAGTTATTGTTAGTTTGAGGAAGAAGTGATTTGTACGATTGAGTAGAGGGCAAGTGTGATGATAAACTTTCAATCAAGATTTCTGTTGAAGAACTTCCTAAAGTCCATTAAAATTGTCAGCAAGGGTTTCTTTTGACTTTGATGTGTGTTGTATACGTGCTGAAACTGAGGGCGCCGACAAACTATTGCCAAAGGATCATATTTGTTTGAAATTAACCTTTCCCATCATGATCTGTTCTCATTATCATGCACCACATGTTGCTTCAAAGTAAGCATATAGCTTTATCAAAAGTGACTCTTTCAACCTCTGTTAAGTTTTGACTTCATTTTATGAAACTACCCACATCAGGTAACATGTTGTTACACAAACTTGAGGTGAAGATGCATCCGGGCATGGCATCTTGATGTTTCTCATTCATGATTAGCTTTGTAAACTAACGAGATCCTTGAATGGTTTCTCCTTTGTTTTGACAGAAGTGTTCAACATTCATCGTAGAATTGAGATCCCCTGTCCATCCTTTGTAACTAGAATCTTCTCAGAATCATCTTCAACGTTTTTCCCAAATGTCCTTTGGCGTCAGTATAGTGATTGATGATTGAGTAGATGTCCTTTGGTATAACCCTGAATAGGATATTGGTTGCAACGAATGTCACTTTTGATACCTTTTCTTTGCCTTCCTGAAAGGGTCGTTAAGGACTTCTAGCCAGTACTGACCTTGTGGAACTGCACCCTCATTCCTCCGAGCAATAACTTCTGAGGCGAACCCAATGAAAAGGTCCTTCTTGATGGACTTCATAATATTCTCTCCATTTATCCTTTCCTAGACATACAGAACGTAAACCGTTGTTGCCAAATTCAAAGTCGTCTATCAGCATTGGTGGCGTTATCAGAACGGCACACTGGATGTCTTCTTGCATACTTGACATCTTAGTAATTATTAGATATGATATGTTTGATCGATCAAATGATTAGTGAGTGTACGTTAAAAGTGTGAGGTTAACGGTGATTCGTATTTGTTTAGTGCTATTAACTTCCCAGAGTGTGAAAAATTCAAATATCCAAGACAGAAGCTCCAACTCGCCGCACAAAGGCCTACCAAACCGGCTGCAAAGAAATAGGCAACGCGCCGTGGAAATTTAAGGGGCAACTCACCGATACACAATAAAGAGTCTCGCTAAGCCGAAGCAACCCGCCATGAGAAATTAAGGCAACTCGCTGGTGGAATCTTAGGGCAACTCGCCGAACATAACTCGTTGCCAAGCAACCCGCCGCGAAGAATATGTTTATCAAACTGCCGTTGAGTTTTCAAACCGCTAGAGTTTCCTCAAGATATTTGCTATTAAAATATTTAACCCGCTGATAACCTGTTTAAACCGCTGGTAAGTAAACCGCTGCTTAGTAGCAACTCGCCTCTTGAACATCATCGCCACCATGTTTCAAACCGCTGGTAAGCACACCGCTGCTTATAACACTCGCCGTCTTGAGCAACTGCTCCACCAAATCAACCCTCCGTTGTCATAGGGTTGGTAACCTACTTAATAAAATAATATTTTTCAGCAAACCGCTGTGAAGAAATTCTGGCAACTCTCCACGAAGAACAACAACTTTTTTCACACAAAATCACCTATAAATCACCCTTTTGAATGATTTTGCTTGATTTCTTTTGCACAACACAGTACCACAAGGTAATAGCAACTAGAAACACCCAAATTTTATCATTACCAACAACAAAATTCGGAGATCTTCAAAAAACGAGCTAGAACTTTCTATGGCACGCTTTTCGATCTAAAACAAGCAAGAAATCGCACATACACACGATCTAATCATCCCATTAGCTCTAATACCAATTGTGGTATATCCTATATCATAACAAGGGGTCGATTCTTGGATCTGGATAGTTTCTAGAGAGAGAAACACTTGAGAGAGAACATCTTAGAGAGAGAAAGTGTTTTCTATGAAATGAAATAATGACTAGCTTGCCTCTTCCAAAGTTGGAAGAGGCTATATATAGTACTTACAATATACCGGGTATTCGTACCCGACTTAAAACAGAAAAACGTACTATTAACTATTAAACTACGAGCTATAATAAACAGTAAAATACACGGGGTGACCGAGTCTTTTTCTAATATCTAACAAGATCAATCAAAGATGAACACTTGTGAATATGACTACTTAGTGTAATCCCTATATTTTTGAGGTGATAAAAGAGGTTTTTCAAGAAGGTTTTTATATAAGTTGGGGATGAAGTACAAGGATTTTTTATAAGATATGATAATTAAAGAAAAATGGGTGATACTAAAGTATTTTGGGTGGAGATTAAGCTTGGAGTTGAAGCCTTCATCAAGCTTGTTCTTGTTTGATCATTTGATCATTGTCTACATTTTCTTGTGGTAAAAATTAATGAGTCCTTATTTGTTTTCTTTGATTTTCAAATGTGAAATGGTAACATGTATATTATTTGATGATCATACAATGAAAATGATAATTGCAATGTTGTAGATTTAAGATAATTATAGCTAATGTTGACCATATAAAACCTTTATTTGTGGAAATAGAAAAAAAACATTATAAATAGTAGACTTTATGACAGTAGGTTTTATAAATTTCTATAGGTTTGAGGTTGGATTTGATTACATTAGGTTGTAGAAAATTCTCTTATGAACACTTGGCAAATTGGATGATTTCTAGAAAGTGAATATTGAGTGTGGAGATAATGATACAAGAAATACTTAAAACTAGTTGATTCTAGACCTTGCTATGAACAGAATGTATAACAAGTCACATTTACGACTTAGTTGGTTAAAAAGTTAAAACTATAAAGACCTAGATAAAATCATTAGGTTATGAACCCGTTGAATGGTCAACCCAACTCCTTATGGTTTGTAAAATGGCATCAAATATGGTGAAAGTGAGATTTTAGTCCCGAATTTTAACTTGACCTTTATGTAGTAAAATGTTCATATGTAAAGTATACTTAAACTAGGTACAAAAAATAGTTTGTGATCTGTAGAAGTACACTTAAATATAACAAAGGATACCAAATATATCATTATACCATTTAACGGTGGTAGTAGTTGGATGACTATTTTTCGTAAACATAAAAGTATTCAAATTACTACTACCCGAACACTAGATATTTAAAGCGATTTTTGTTAACTAATCCCGAGGTGGTAGGACCTACTACTTGGGAGTTTTAAAAGACTAACATACTGATAATAAAAGTGTCTCGACCTCGAGAACCCGAAATTTTATAACAAGAGTCATTTATAAGCTTAAATGGGCCATAAGGCCTTATTGGACCAATAGGCCCAATGAAACAAAGATGGACTTAATGGATCTTTGCTTTAGGCCTAATTCCACTTGGACCTAACTAATGGTCTAGTACGTGGTATTTGAGTGATAAATATCAATATAATAAATTCATGGGCTTGCTATAATGGCCGTATTATGCTTTTGAGCAAATTTAGACAATACTAGTAAAAAGGCTAATAATAAAACAATTAAAAACCCTAGAAACTCTAAGTGTGAAATATATATTAGCAAGGGCGTGATCATCGAAAAACTACATGTATACATATACTTATTAATTTATGAGTTTGTTTAATTTTTACGACTAAACCTAAGACCCCGTTGACAATTTGTATAGTCATGTTATTGAAACTGCCCTACTTCTAGTTATTATTCATCATAATACTCATTCCGACATCACTAAGTGGAGTTCATAGCCTCGCATTTTTAACACTTTAAATTGTTTTAAATAAACCCACCGCGAGTGAGAAAACATGCGTGTTTTAAATAGAACACAAGGAGATTGTATCTAGTTGCCTCGATTATTATTATAAGTTAGCTTAACTTGCTAGATAAAAGACCTGCGGAAATCATGAATTGTTAACTACCGTAAAAGTAGAAACGCCAAAACATGAACTAGTATTTCTATTAGGAGGCTGCCACCACTAAACCTGACGACTGTCTATCGTCAAGTTGTCGGGAATATGACACAACGTATGATGTTTAAGAAGACTGAATATGCACTCATAACGAGGGTGTATAGTAGGCATACCATGTTTGGGAAACCCCAACATGAATTAAATGGTAACGTTCATGTCCATGGAGACTTAAAAATAATCCCCCGATATAACTTTGTTTGGCCACATCATTATATCCTGATGAATATTGAGAAATGATACTTTGTTACAAATTTTATTGTTTATATATATAAACTTATGGATTCACCAACATTATATTTGACGTTTTATCATGTTTTATCTCAGTTCTGAAGGTTAATTTTGGCGATGGAGAAATTGGTTGTCGCTTATGGAAAACGCTAAATTTTTTGAAGGCTAAAATATATAATTTGATTTTTGTACTATTAGAATAAAAGTCATTCGAAATGAGAAATTTGCAAAAATGTTGTATGAATTATGAAACAATTTGGGACCTATGATGTAAACTTTTATTTTGAATGAGTGTATTTAAAAACGTCTCTTTTCGAGTCGTTTTCTATGCTTGAGTTGTTATATTATCACGTAGCACCCCAAATGACCCTTCCGCTGAGATATATGAAAATGGGGGTGTTACAATATCAGCCGCAATATCCACGTCTAACCTGTGCAAAAACAAGTTATTGGAACAAAAAGGGGTCGTCGGCCCTTGAGAACCAACAAACTCTTCATAATGTGAAACAAAAGCTGAAGCCACACTTGTTCATAACCGAAAAAAAAGGTACCATCCACATTAGTGATAAAATTTTATTCTACTCCTACATATCGACTCTACACCGAATATGAAAATAAGCCGAATTAGAATCACAACTTTAAGCCATTTAATCTTCGCCTTTTGCATCAAAAGTCGTTCTTGCATAAGAAGAGCATTGTTAAATGCCTGAACATAAGCCGCCTCCTCCTCGCGAAGAATAACATTAGTCAGATCAGCATCTAAGTCTTTTTGGACACGGTCAAGTTCAAGCCAAAGACTTTTAACATACTCATTCAGGTTACCTTGGGCAAATAACAACTTCCGCAAAAGGTTTCCTTCAAATTCTAAGCTTCTCACCACACGGAACATCACAAACCCACTAACCTGATGAAGCCATCCTCAATTGACAACATCCTTGAACCGATCATTATGAACAAGCAATTAGCAAACTTGAAAGGTCTCGAAGCAGTATTAGTGAGCAAGGGGATTTTGAGGACACAAAGAGCATGATCATAAATACGATATGGCTTAAACACCGCATAAGAACCTACAAAGACATCATTGAATTCAAGATTAGCCATAACACGGTCGATCTTTTTCAGCACACCATCCGAACCCTTGGGTTTCTAATTCCACGTAAATATTAACCCAGATCTATGCACATCCATCATCTCAATCTCTTCCACACAATCTTTGAATTCTCGCATGGAGATATCAATGTTAGACGATCCCGAGAGACATGTCCTCAAGATTAAGAGCAGCGTTGAAATCCCCAAGCATACACCAAGGTCTATTACGGACATAAACCTTATGCATTCCTAACTTCTCCCAAAGGGCACGCCACTGAATATACCTATCATGAGCTAAATAATATAAGCAAAATAGCTCTTGTCCTTGTCACCTTTAACCAAAGCCTAGCATGCATAACTTGATCATCTTGAGCTATGATATTCACATCGACATTATTAGCATTCCAACCCAAGATGATGCGGGTACCTTTCGAACACAAAGCACCATTAGATGTCCAACTCCAATGACGAAAAACATTAGTACATAAACGATCCAATTTAGACGACACAACATGTGACTCCAAGATAGCATAAACAGAAAGGTTATTCTCTTGAATAACTTGCCGGATCTCACTTTGTTTAGGGGAGAGATTCATTCCCTGAATATTCCATGAAGCGACACTAATCATGAGGAACCTTGCCACCAGGAGTGCTTACCCCCTCCGTAACAGCCGGACCAAAACTAGAAACACAAGACCGTTCTTCTATAATTATTTCTTGATCCACATCCTCACTATCACTTTTGTTAATAACCTCAAGAACTCGCTTAGCATTATTCCATGCTTCCTCGCTGCCCACACCGAGGCATCCTCATCCGGTAACGATGCAAACAAGTTCTTCAAAACAACTCCTTCAGGTCGTTTAGGAGGGACAACCTTGGGATAACTATTGGTCTCATCACTACTGCTAGTTTCATTAGTAACTTTCTCACCAACCGGAACATAAATCTTCTTGGTATTAGCCGGCTGTTGAAATTTAGAGGACTCACCCTTCTTAACACGTTTGTAATGAAGGTTCAAGGAAGGCTTAGTGATTCGAATACCATCAACTTGCCTTGGTTGTTTCGACTTGTTCTTTTTCCTTTTTACCTCAATAAAACCATCATTCTCGTAACTACAACCTCACGGTATCCATTTGAGTCTAAAGAGGTATGGAAAGCTTATTAAAAATGGCCCTTGTTGATTCGTTTGGTAGTACCATTGTTTCTGAATGTTCTGGACCCGAATACGTCCAGATAAGAGGAGATTAAAAATGCCTCCTTTTGGGTGATACTTCGTCATTCCCTATTGTTTAGCTTATTCCGAAAATAGGGCTTAGTTTGATCCACGACCCAAATTGGTCGAGCCGATAATGTTAGACTCTAACTAGCAACATGGTCTTAGGTCGTGGTAAGGAAAAGTATGCACTATCGTTGATGAAAATCGTCGGAGTATGATTTATGGATTCAAATTGTCATTGCAATTTCCGTTGAGTGATGGAATTGGTCACCATTGGCGACAATTGAAATCGAGTATGAATGGAAACCCCCTCGAAGTTCTATGTGTCCATATTAGGATCATAATGAATGACATGTGCCCTATAAACAACACTTTGGCTTTTGACATCTTGAACGATCTTTTTCAAGAATTTTTATTTTTGCTTGCAAATCCTCTTGGATCTAAATGAAATCCTTTTTAATTTGTTCAATTTAAGCATGTAAGGAATTATCTACGCATTCATGATTTAACAACACAATTATTTCTATTCCATGCTTGAGGGATGCTTCCAAAAGTTGATCTTTTAAAAAATCATTTTGCTTCTTTATTTTAGAAAGTTTACTTTTTGTAGACTCAAAAACATCTTTCATTTCTTTTATATCCCTTTGAAATAGTTTTCTAAAGAAATCAAAATAGAACTGCAATCATTAAAAATCGGTTTTTGACTTGTCTTGACAAAAATCATGTTAGTTGTATTTCTTCAGAGATGTTAACAAAAAAATGCTTGCTCGTTTTACAATTCTTTGAATGAACTAGAAATGTGTTTGAAAACAATTTTTTATTTTATCCAATTGTATGATCAAAGGTGACTCACTCGGCATTGATGCCGGGATAGAAGAAGTTGCATTTGGAGTCTTGTCAGAAGGAATAAAAGAAGATGGAAAATATTTTTGCTCAGCAGAAAGCTCTTTTTGAGGAACAAAGTCTTTATAAAGAGCATTTATTTGTTGGTAATCAATTGTCCAACAATTCTGTTTGTTCGCAACAGCAATTGGATCATTCATTTTTTCTTTCATTTTTTGTTGACTTTTGGAAGCATCATCAAGAGTGTCCTCAGTATCTCTAACATTCAAAGGAATTTCTGAATTACTCAAACTAGAGGCAAGATATAACTTTGGACATTGAGAAATTGCTTGCTTGAGTGTATAAGGATTCGAGTACCCCAAACCATGTTTTAATTGCGGATCATACACAGACAATGGCTTTGGTCCAAGCATAAACATTCCTTGTAAGGAATTGCCAAGTTTCAACATTAGATCAACATTCTTTTTAAGTTTGGCCTCGAGATCTAGAATATTGTCATGATAACGATCCTCATTTTCACTCATTTGTCGTTTTAAAATTAAATGAGTCTTTTGAAGTTCCTCATTTTTCCGTTTGTAATCATTGACAGCTAAATCTAATTTATCTCGTTGTTTTTCTAGATCTCGAATGATGTCTCGATCACGAATAAATTGAGACTGAGCTTGTTGATTAAAATGTTTTGCTTTTCGATCAGCCTCAAGAAATTCATTAAGATAATTGTTATCCCTATTAATGTTTTCCAAAACCCGAACCCTTTCCTTATACAACTCAAGCTGATTAGTCAAAGTCGTGTTTTGTTGTTGGACTTTTTGAGCAAATAATTGTTGTTTCTCAGCTTCTAGATATGCATTTCTAGCTAGTTGCTCTAACGCATATAGGTCAGGAACATGTGTATCTTTTTCAACACTACCACTATTAACATATCCATTTGGTTCGTCAAATATAATATTGATATCAATTTGATCATCACCAATAGTACTGTTAATAATTTTAGTATGAGTTAGATACATTTGTTCTTTATTCTCATTGATAGATGAAGATTGTACCTCACTTATAAATGTAAAATCATAGCTTGGCCCAGCATCAGAAGTATTATTGGCTGGTTGAATTCTGGCCATTAAGCATATGTTTGCACTGAGTTCTTCAATTTCTTCCATCCTTGAAGCATCAGCAAAGAGAAAATCATTTTGTTCATCGATAAGAATTACTCCAGCTTCATCCTGTTTTGCATAACAATTTGTTCCCTGAAAGCTATTTCGAATCACCCCGAACTCTTTGTTTCGACAATCCTAGCAAAATGTCCCTTTCCCACTACAATTGGTACAATGAACATTTCCGTCCATTTTTGACATTAATCCCTCAACAACCTCCTCTTGAACATAAGCTCGTCTAGTAATTTCTTCAGTAGTACCAGGTTTTCCTGCGTTTGAATATTCACCCTATCTCTTGAATGATTGCTGGGTTTTTTTGGTGCTTCTTGGAATGAAGTACAAAGAACGATTATTTCTTGGCATTAAAGAAATTGAGTAATGTCTCGAGCAATAACAACTATTGCGAGGCTATAGATCTTGCAGAAGGTTTGAACATCATCCTGCTGGGACTCTCAGCGTCATTATCAACCACAGACGTATGATGCGTTACATAATAAGATTAGGTATTTTTTTTCCTGGGAAGATGAGCCGTGTGGGCCACTAGACCAAAGGACATGAGAATTTTCTAACTTCTTTCCCGTGACGCATTAACCATATTTCTCGAATTGCTGAAGGTTAATAAAAGAGATCATCAAACGAATACCACGTCTAAACGTCTTAGCAGACAAACTTGGGTACATATTTCCAACCATTTCGTTTGTAAGCTATTCAGAACTTTGTGTTAACTCGTGTCAATTGGAAAAAATCATTTTATTTCGTTCCAAAAGATCATTCATTAACTGACAGAAGTTGTTGTAGACAGAAACAATGCTTCCTGGTTCGAGCACAAACTGGTTCAAATTCGTTCGTAAAACGAGTTTCTCTGTCAACTTGGTTTTGTATAGTGCCCCTTATCAGACATTCAACTCTTTAACACATTTCCTTGGTCGTAGTGCAAGCATTCACAGAGTTGTAAATTTCATTTGTAATAGAAAGTAGAATCAGATTCATGAGCTCAATTCCAGCATCATAGTGCAATAATTCATCACCTTGTAGATCCCATGCAGTCTGCAGTGTCGGTAATGTCGAACCAGTAGGAACAAACATTTGAAACTGATAAGGACCTTCATCAAGTGCTTTGTTAAGCTACTTTCGGTTTTCTCTCTTCCGATTTATATATCTTCTAAATCTACTTGCCCATGGTATATAACTACCACTTTCAAGCATAGGAGGCCTAATCTCAGAACCGGCATTAGCAAGAGATTGTTGATATGTTTTGGATGTTGACATTACGTATGATTCAAAGATTGGATCTTTGTAGACGAAAATGAGTGATATTTGTGAGAAGATTTCCAAACTCGGTAATAGTTGTCAAATTCGGACAACACTATTCTCGGATAACAAGTAGCCTGAAACTCGGTACACTTCTCGAACAAAACTAAAACTCGAACAAAGAATACTATCAAACTCGGTACTCTCAAAACATAGTAAACTCGGAAATACTCTTAATCCAAAAATCGATTAACTTGTTTTATTTCAAAAAAATGATTTAATCAAACTCGATAGAACCAAAATTTGAAAAAATCCTTATGATATGAATTAACAAGAACCATAATCTCGATAGAACCGAAATTAATGATGTCTTAATAACCTAAAACACTTATATCACCAAATTCGATAGAACCGAATTTGATTTCCGAGTTTAGTAATTACCTAATTTGTGTTTCAAAAACCAAATCCACAATAAAACCGTGAACTTGTGATGTTTTAAGACTTTGTAAGCTTATTTCTGAGATTAAATCACTAAATCCTTATTCACACTTTTCGATAAAACCGAAAATGTACGAATACTTATGAAACTCGATAGGCAACCGAGTTTATCAATAACCACCTAATATACGATTTTCGATAGAACCGAAAATGCGTATATATCTATTACAACACTTTTTCTACTGAGATTAAACTAATAACGATACAAAAGCTCCCGAAAATGATCCGAGAATGCTAAAACCCCTTCCGAGAATACAAAAACACTTTCGAGAATGCTAAAAACACTTCCGAGAATACAAAAATACTTCCGAGAATGCACAAACTCCAATACACCGTCACGTCAAATCCATTAGAATAGTCGATAATGCTCAATTACTCGAAATAGCTGCCAAAATACAATAACAACAACAACAACCAAACCAATCCAACACTTCCCAACCACAATCCGACCACCAATCCTTTAACTTAATCGATGAAACCGAAGACGAGAACGAAGAGGAGCCGATCCTGACCCCGACGTCGAATAAGACGAGTCGTGGCCAACGTTTGAAGGCGAAGGCCAAAAAAACCAAAGATACCGAATCACAAGTCGAAATCAAAAAACGAGCTCGAAACGTGTGGACCCAAGACGAGGAGTTGCTTTTGGCGGAAAGTTTCATTCAAATTTTCGAGGATCCAAAAACGGTTTGATCAACAAAAAGATACCTTTTTGTTATAAAAATCTCGACGTGTACAATACCGAAGCCAAGAGGACCGCGGTTTTTATTGAGCGTACCAAAACAGGTTGACTGGAAAGTGACTCAATGAAAGCAAACGGTCAAAGGTTTGATAATCATTAGTTGTCGGAAACGCTTGCACATAGTGGGGAAAACGATGAAGATTGGATAACGAGGGTGGAAAACCCTAAACCCTAAACCCTAAATTTGACCGCTAGCTCCGGTTCTAACCCGATGATGTATCAAGAATTCATGAAAGAATAATACGAGTTAGACTGCAAAGCAAAAATGAAGGTGGTCGCGCAAGAGAGCGAAGAGCGAAGGACTTTAATCAGTTCTCAATATTGTCGGATGAGATGAAAGTTGTGGTCATAGTCATATATCAAACACGGGCGCTCCATGGACTTGGGCTAGTTTCTAGAGATTGAAAACACATGGAGGTTTTTCTAGATAGAAAACAAGTGAGTTTGAAATGGAAAATGAGAAATAAGAATACTCCTCTTCCAAAGTTGGAAGGAGGTATATAATATTGTTTCTTACATATCTTGGGTTATTAGTACCCGTTAATTACTAAGTCATACGTTAAACTATTAACTACGAGCTATTAATAAACTGTTAAATACACTGGGTGACCGAGTCTCCATTGATAACCACAATTAAGTTTTCCTAAGGTGAATTTCTTTCCTGTGGGTCTCCATTGATAACCAATATCAGCAAATACATGCCCGTTGCATCCAAACCCGCTTGGTCTTGTTCAAACTGTTATCAGACAGTTTGCCTTTTGGTTTCCAAATCTGCTTCCCTTTATTCAAGACAATTTTAACAGGGGTTGCATTCACAGAACTCAAAATATTAACAACACACATTTCATGATTTGCAGAGTTTAAACATTTGTTACACATTTTGCACACAGATTCAGAATTCGAATTAATTACAACACGCTTAGAGCTAATGCTAGAATCAACCCGATTCACTTTTGTCCATACTGATATTTGTCCTACGGGTGGTCTCTACTTCTTCTTATTCTCACTCTTCGCAGTCAGATCCTATTGTTTCTTTGCATTGCTTCAAGGCTTTGATCCGCTTGCTTCAGTGTAAAAAATGATTGAAAAAAAGAAAAAAAAACAAAAAAAAAAGAATAAAAAAAGAAAAAAAAAAAAAAAGGATAGATAAAAAACAAAAAAAAAAAAAAAAAAGAAATAAAGAAAAAAGAAAAAAAAACAGAAAAAGAAAAAAAGAAGAAATGAAAAAAAAAAAAAAAAAAAAAAAAAAAAAAAAAAAAAAGAAAAAAATAAAAAAGAAAAAAAAACAAATAAAAAAAAAATAAAAAAAACAAAAGTGTTTAACTCCTATGTGAAGAGAATCACATGATATAAGTCCTGTTGCACTTTTGTGCACTTCGTGTTTTCTGTTGGTTGCGAGATAAATTCCTGGTTGTATCATTAAAAGAAACTTGCTTTTCCTGATTTACAGAGGGTAGAGTGGAGCTTGTTATCTCTTTCATTGAAACTTTAGGCAAACACTGCCAAATCCCATAATTGCTAACAATTCCTGAGATAGCTTATGTATTGACAAGCATAGTTTAAGTGCATTATCCAGTTGGTTAACTACTCTAGTCTTCCTCTACAATCTCCCCAAACGTTTCTACACTCTCCTTAAAGATGAGCTGATAAAGTTTAAATGAGCACTCTATTGTACTTAAGGGGATGCGGATTTGTGTTAACATCAATGTCATACATGCCAGGCGCAAGAAACTTGGTTGACATATCGTTTTGGAGGGGCGGGGGGTGTGTGCGATTGTGTTGGGGGGGAGGGGGGGGGGGGGGGGGGGGGGGTTTTTTAATTAGAGTAAAAATCTCTAGTATCCACAGCGACTACTTTGCTTTTCAACTGAGCCTTTAGACTCTCAATTTCATTTAACATGGTAGATGTCTCTTCTCTAGTGTGAACACGCGTAATCTTAATTGATCTTAATTGAGTCATACAATTCCTTGTAATGTTGTTTGACCTTTTCTAGTTCTACTCTATCGCAATCATTTTGTTCAATAAGAGCAGTGACATCTACAGCATTATGAGGCTCACGACTTCTGTCATTCACACTAGCGACTAGATCTTTCAAGTGTCGAATCACGTTATCTTTTTCTTTAATCTGATGTTCGAGATTCTTGATTTTAAAGAATGAGTTAAAATCAGGAGCTTCCTGTGATGCTTGTGAATTTTTATTATCAAAACTTTCTTGAAGATGTTGATATTTTAATTGCAAATTTAGGTATTCCCCTTCAAGTTTTGACTCATCATGAACTTTAGACATGTCAGCTTCAAGATCTAGACAACGTGATTTTTCCACATCATACAGCAGTTGAGTCGACAAGCAATTAACAATCAGATTCTCATTTTCAATGAGAAGGTTTTTCTTTTCAATTTCAGCACATTGCTTGTCTACAGTATTCTTGTCCACTTCGTTA
Organism: Tanacetum coccineum; assembly: GCA_026074375.1. NCBI lineage: Eukaryota > Viridiplantae > Streptophyta > Magnoliopsida > Asterales > Asteraceae > Tanacetum > Tanacetum coccineum. The sequence continues at coordinate 48,185 of BQNB010007671.1, read as the reverse complement.
TTCATTTGATCAAAAATTTCTTCCATTTCTTTAACTTCTTTAAAGAGGGCTTTTTGAACTCCAACAAAGTGTTCTTTAAGAGTTTTGAAAAATGGAATAACTTCAGTGAGGTAACATCTTTTTGTTTGCTCAAAACCTCTTTCCCCCTCTGTAAGACCTGATGGTGTGATTCTAGTTTTGCAAGTTTTGTCAAATTCCGTAAAAAGTTGTGTGAGTACATAAAGATTAATTTTCACCTGACTTTTAGTTGGAAGAATTCTGGGGACAAGCTTGACAGGAGTATTGGGTGGATACACTGTCAATGCTGAAATTGGTTTTGGAGCTAAGGTCTCAGCCTTTTTCCTGTTGTTGTCATCTATGGACCAAAATATCTGTTCTGGGGTCAGATTTCTTTGGGGAGCAAAGGTTGCAAGAAGGTTCTCCTTCGAGTAATCTGGGGGGGCAATCCTAACTTTATTTTCCACACATAGAGGGCTTTTCATTTTCTCAAGCATTCTTTTCCTAGTTATCTCAGATATCTCACGAGTATCCTCTGAGTCATGTACAACAGGGCGTGCATGATTGGACATGACTAATACATGACCATTATAGAGGGCAGGTTGAACTTGCTTTGCACGGGTGAGACATAAGGGATTTTTGTAGCCTATTGCTACCTTGTGCTTTTCATCATAAAATGATTTTGGTTGACACAACATGTGAACTGTTTGAACAGACTGATCCTGTTTGTATAATCTATCTTCAATCTTATCTTTTAGCTTCTTTATGTCCAAAAATTCTTCAAGGAATTTATCTTCCTTTTGTTTAAAATCCTTTTTCAAGAGTGTTACTTCTTCTGTCTTTGACTTATAATGGTCAACTGTAGAACTAAGGAGTATTTGTGCTGAATGAAGTTCAGATTTTAATGACGTTTCCTTTCTATTTCGGTCTGAGATAATTATTCTCATTTGTTCATCAATTTTTCGTTCTCTATCAGTTAATTCAAACTTTGCCCGTTTTTCATACTCCCCGACCAGTTCCTTATATCTCGCAAGTTCAGAGGTCACTGAGTCATTAACTACCATGTGTGACTTATTTGCTAATCTACTTTGTACACCCTGTTCATGCATTTCATCAAAAATTGACATTAGTGCATCATTTCGTACAGAAGATGCATTACATTGTACAACATGTTCTTCGTTGTCTTCCACATACTGATCATACGGAATAATATTACTATCACTCGTATAGTCAGCATCAGAGTCAACAACGTAGTTGTGTTGCACATTGCTTTGCGTCTCGTGTACTTGATGATACTCATCCACATTATCTGAATAGTAATCATGATCTTATACCTCAGATGGAATATTCGAGTCATATGATGTCCTAACTTCATCGTAGATTGGATCTTCATACATATTAGACATCTTGATTTACCGATTATGGGATTTTACAAATCTAAGATTTAAACCGATAAATAATTTAACGGGATTTTACAAAATCACTAGAAAACCGTAAATGAATGATCGTTTGATGTTAATGTTCGTTTGTTGTTTGAATAATGTAGTTTAAGTCCTTGCTGATGGTTTTGGATTTGGTTTATGGTTTGATGATTTCTTTGGAATTTGGCGCAGTTGGATTATGATAAAAAAATTAATTTTACTCTATTACCAAAATCTAAATTTGGTGTAAAAATAAGCTAAAAAGGCTATAGAAAAAATTATAGTTTACTTAATTTTTCCCGCCAAAAAGTGTCGCTAAAAGGTGTTCCAAAAAAAATTTGAAGTAAAAAATCACCCTATCACCAAAATTTAAGTTTGATGTAAAAATAAGTTAAAAAAGCTATAGAAAAAAAATTACAATATACTTAATTTTTCCCGCCAAAAAGTGTCGCGAAAAGGGTGTCGTCTGGATATTAAGCAAACCGCCTCCTAACATGTAGCAAACCGCCACTGAAAAAGTGCTTAAACCGCCACCAAACTGAGGCAAACCGCCGCCTGTAATTCTTTACTCAAACCGCTGTTTGAATCAAGTAACTCGTCGCCTTGTTTTTGAGCAACTCGCCGCCTATGAGTTCAACTCGCTGCCTAGAGTAACTCGCTGCCTATTGGTAAATCGCTGGCAATATTATATTTATCAAACCGCTGCGTTTTCCTTTGAGCAAACCACCGTCCTTTTTGATAACTTGCCGTGTAATATTATATTCAAACCGCCGGTTAAATAGGCAACTCGCCGTCTTACCTTTAACAACTCGCCGACTTATTTTTCTATTATTTAACCAACTCGCCTTTGACTTTGGTCAAACTGCCTTGTACCTTTTCCTAAAAAGGTGGATCTTGGAAAAGTCAATCAAGTCAAAAAAGTTCAACAGAAAGTCAATGGTCAAAGCCCAAAGTCAACCCGACAAATCCAAAAGTCATCATGTGAAGAAATATAAGTTTGAGGGTTAAAATTGCTAAAACCCTAAACTTGTATTTAATGAAGAATTAAGAGAAAAGAAGACAAGGGTACAAACTGCCATTAAAGCAAAGTTATACTCCAAGGAAAGATGCTTCCCTAGACTGTTTGGTCTGCCAACTAGAGCTTAACAGCTTACTGGCTTATGAGTGCTTGTCTGTCCATTTACCTTGGATTACTTTGTCCTCCTGTGCTTATTAGATGTAGTTGTGTATCTGTGTTAACTTATTACCCTTTTTCCTTAGCTTATTGGTCCTTTAAGAAGCCACCAGTTTTAGCCTTTTGTTCATATATTAGCATATTAGCTTTCTGTCTGATTTAATTAAGCTTTTCTGGCTTATTTATAAGCTTTCAAGAATAGTGTTAGTTATAAAAAAAATGCTCACCTTCATGTGTTTAATTAGTGTGTGTAAAAAGTTTTAAAAAAAAAAAAAAAGTACTGTAGCAAGTCAAAAATAAAAAAATAAAAAATAAAAAAAGAGAAGCCCAGGACTCGAACCTGCGACCCCCCTCTCAAACACACACACTCTTACCGTTTTCCCTTGGGTCTTTTTCAGTTATGAGTCTACACTAGTTAATTATTATACATAAACAGCCCTTTAACCTTTCAGCTCTTTTAAGCTTTTTCCTGGCTTATTTATAAGCCGAATTTCTAGTTTAGCATTTTTCATAGAATCTCCATACGTTAAAGCATTTATTGTAATTTTTTCAGATTTTTATAAAATTGTTTATTATTTTTTATAATTTAATTTCATTATTTCAGTAATTAATTCATAATAAATAATATAATTATCAGAAAAATATAAATCTTTTTTTTTAATTTTCTTTTATTACATAGTTTCTAGGAAAAATATTAGTGTTTTCATAGGGGCATTTTCGCAACTTTTCACTTTTTTTAAAAAAAAAATTTTTTTTATTTAAAAATTTTTTTTTTTAAAAAAATTTAAAGGAACGAGTGATTTCGATCCCGTTTTTGTTTTGACTCAGTGTTTTTTGGTCCTTAACTAACTCCGTTTATCGATCTAGTTTTTTTTAAAACTTCATTTTTAGTCAATAAAAAAAAAAAAAAAAAAAAAAAAAAAAAAAAAAAAAAAAAAAAGAAAAAAAAAAAAATGAACCCATTTAATGAAAAATTCATTCTCGGTTTGCACTTGTAATTTAGGTTTTTTGACCCTCGTTTTTTAGTACCCGACTGTATATTTAAATCATTTTAGCTTTTCGTTTTTAGGTTTTCTTTAATCATTTTTTGGCATATTTTAATTAGTAGTAATAGAAAAAAACCAAATTTTTTTTTTATCCCAATTTAATCTGAGTATATCAAGCCTTTATTATTAATCCGTCATTCGATATTTTGAAATCACTGCTTAGTCTGGGGAGACGAAAAAAAACACCCCCGGGGATTTTTGATATTACTTTGGACAAAAGTAATTGATTTAAATCCTTCGGAATACGTATACTACAATTGAATCATATTTTCCTTACGTATTATATTTATATATATACAAAAAGGTGATTATCAAAATGGCGCCGCTGTCGGGGAGGCTGTGAAACGATTATCGTAACGTTTGACAATTTGTGTTTGAATTTGTGAATATTTCTTCTATTTTAAAAAATAAAAAAATAAAAAAATAAAAAAATAAATTGTCCATAAAAAGAAGTAATAAATAAATTCACCAAATTGGTAAATGAACACCAACATATAATACTTTCCATTGAAGTATTATCCATCAATAAGTTCCCGAACCAAAGATTCAAAAACTTGCCTTTTGTGTCACTTTCGAGGTACGGCTCACCTTTGAAAGTTAAACAAACTATAAGAGGGGTATAAAGGAGGTTGTTCCATACAACTACACCCGAAAGTGAGAATAAGCATCGCGCTATCCCTCTCCTTCCGCTCCTTTGTGAGTTTTTCTTTCAATGTAGCTACCCGTGAAGAGTGCCTTAGATTATCAGTTTAAGTGTCCGTATCTCTTTTGTTCCGTTTGTAAAATATGTTGTTTAAAATTCGAACAAAAAAAAATAATCTTCCTTTTCTTCGTATCATTTTTTTTTTTTTTTTTTTAAATTCTTTCTTATTCTTTTAATGTTTAATCTCTTATGAACGTCATTCGAGTTAATCTTTTGAAACCAGATTTACGCGATTAAAGAATGCTCGACTTGTGGAGTTTTGTACACTGCAGACTTTTGTTGTTCAAAAAAGGGTCTTGAAGACAAGATTCTTGTTCCTAAACCCCCTCAAAATTGTGCAAGGTGTGCAAGGTGTGGAACCCCGGTTGATGGTCCGTATTGTCAAGGATGTGCTCTTTTACGAAAGAAATTTAAAGAAGATTTGTTTACATATTATGTTGAAAATGAATTTTTCAAAGACCTTCAACATACTTCCGAGTCATCCGATGATAATACCAACGTTGTTAATGCTCCTCAAGAGCCATTCGTTGTAAAACAGGACCCCGGTAATTAACAAAGTCCTCCACACATTGACCATTGTTGTCACGAGTGCGGTGATTCGTTAGATGGAATCTTTTATCGACAATGCACTTGTAAGTATTATGGGAAAGGTGCTCATTATGGTTACAATTGTCCACCGCAAATTCCGATTATCTCTAATCCGGAACCATGCTACAATCAAAACCATAATGAGATCCTACAAAATTTGCAAAGTTTGCAACAACAATGTCTTTTTGGTACGTGCCAACAATATGGTTGTAATGAGTATGATGGAGTTTGTTTCTATTGTACTGTTGGAAATGGAACACCAATCAATTTTTCAACTCCGTTCTCTTCTAACGATTCTCCAAGTGTTGCAAACCATCCTCCACAACCCCAATACGTACCATACTTATGTGAGTTATGTAGGAACGATTCTTATTACGGTTACGATTGTCCACCTCAAGTCCCGTTTGTCTACAATCAGGACCCGTGTTTCAATCAAAACTTTAATTATTTTCCACAAACTTCACCAAGTTTTCCACAACAATATTCTTGTTGTGAAGATTGTGGGGGTCCTCATGAAACTTACCAATGTCAACCAATGAATGAAGACTATTATCATGAGCAATTTTTTTGCTATGATTATAATTCTTTTGGTTTGGACCAATTTCAACCCCCGTAATATACCGTCAATCATCCAATCTTCAATTCTCAAAATGACCTTCTCAATTCTCAAAATAAGCTTATGGAACAAATGACAACCTTACGTGATTTGGTTGGTCAAGTTATACAAAAGAAGGAAGAAGAAAAGCGAATTGAGGAAGAGCAAGCGTCTAAAGATCGATATTGGAAGATTCCCATTTGCTATGAAATGACGAATATACACCATTGCAATCACAACAAAGGCCCGTTTTTTAAAAAAACCAATCAAGGAACCCGATAACTCTCTAAGTATGGGGGACGAGCATCTTGACACTATTCCGGCAACGGAATCGGACAAAGTAATAAAGTCTAATGTTAAGGACCTTGTCCCAATCCCAAGTGAGTCTGAGGGTGTTCCCAAAATGTGTGATGTGCCTCTTTGTGAAAATACCACCCCTCTTAATACTCTCAATGAACATTCTGAGATTGTTGTCAATTCCAACGATGATAATTCTTCGAGTGATGACGAATCTAACCTACGTGAGGATAAATCTGATTATGGGTCGAAGCATCACCTCCCTGATGTTGAATATCGTCATCTTAGAGTTGTGGAGGATTGTTGTCCCGGAAGTTGAAAGGAATGATGATGATATTTCTTATAAAATCAAATAACGATACCCTTCGTGAAAAATTGTTGAATGTCAATCTTCTTATTGCTAAGATCGATGCATTAAGAGATAATCCTACTCCATCTTCCGATGTTGTGATTAAGTCTACCTCCACATTTTCTAATCTTTTCTTGGAGGAGACTAACACCTTTGATAATTCTATTCCTGAATCTGAAACTTTCTGCTTTGATATTGAAGAAAAGAGTAGTGGCAGTACCACTACCCGTTCTGATTATTCTCTTCCGGATTATGAAGCCTTCTATGACGATCATATTGAAGAAAAGAATAGTGGCAGTACCACTACTCATGCTAATTTTTCTAAATATGATTCGTTCATCTTTGATCTTTCGATCAATCCAATTCCTCCTCCTGCCGATATGAGTGATTTTTAATCATGAGAGTTCGCCGTTGAACTTGCTCACATCATATCTCTATACGGAATATGTCAATTCTGCTTTAAGATTGATCCCGTAGCTGAGAAATCTTACTATGGATGTGGTAATGATATTTTTCCAACATAAGAGAACCCAAGAGTTCATATGCCAAATGTTTACCTACCCATCCCACCCAGGATCTGGATTTCATACCTTTTTAAGTGAACCTCCTCTTCGCTTATATTAGTATGGATCTATTCTTCCATTGCTATACGTATCCAGTTAGCTCCACCATATCTTCACTCTTGTAGGAATGACGATACCAATTTAGAAAAACCCCGCATCTGCCATTTATCATCACTTTTATGCGGTGTATCTCATCGCGTTGAACTTTCATGAAATAATGTTATCCAAACCATGTGAATGAAAGCCGATGGATATTTTATCTTCCACTTGCTACCCCCATGGATCCCGTGAATTCGGGTCGGTCAAGCTTGGTGACTGGTTACAAAAACAAGGCGTTTCGTAGTGGCAACCCCATCTTATCAATTCTATCTTCTTGTAATGTGGTAGAGGCTTATGCTAATACTGTTTTGTGTGTTGTGTGAGGCTCGCCTCTTTTATTTTATTCGGTTTGAATGTTTTGTTGTTTATTGTCCAGGATTTCCCAATTATGAAAGACTCTCGGTTTTTGTCCTCACACTCGAGCTTTCACCATCCTCAGCTTCATTTTGGGAATCTAGTATCCAAATCTAATCGACTAACGTTTTATCTTTTGGCACACTTTATAAACGGCCTTAGATTTATGTAGGTACCCCTTCAAAACATAGAGGATGATGTTTAGTTCTAGTATGGGGGGGGGATCTTCGATTTGATTGTTGCCTGCAGCCGTTGTTGTCACGTAATCTCGTTTTTACCACCAAAATTTTTGCAAAAATACCAAAAAAATGAAAAAATTTAAAAATTTTTAAAAATAAAATAAGTGTTTTGTCACAGTTTTGACTTTCCTAATGGGTAGAATAAGAATAAATTTTGACTCGATCGGGCGTGTTGAGCCCTAGCTTTGTCCCTTAACCATTTAATAAACGAAAGTTTATTAGGCTAAGCATTCGCGGATCCTTTTATTAGGGATTTTAAATTTGCGAAGAACGAGAAATGATAGTGTTATTTACAAGTAGGATGCTAAACAGGGATTATTTGGAAATCTTAAAAGCTTATAAGTGTAATTTGTCTCCCCGAAGCTCTTAACCTGACTAATAAACGTGCTTAATTTTGCTTTAACTTTAAACCAACGTTTTCTAAAAAGAAGCTCTTTCGGAAATGAAAATATTTATCTTAGTTCAGCTTTATACTTGAGTTTCTAAAATGAAATTTTCTCTATTACGAAAAATAAGTTATAAAATAAAAAATAAATAAAAAATAAAAAATAAAAAAATAATAATAATAATAAGTGATGAAAAGTATAAACTGTGGGCTGATAAAGGTTTACTGCATCTTGCCGGCTCACAACCGATGTTGCAGTCTTCAAAACAAAGCCCATAGTGAGATAATAAATGCCAAAGTGCATTCGTAAGTGTTATCAATAAGAAACCGTCGTCAGACTAAGTCACTACATCTTGTCGGAGGCGTGGCCGATGTTGTAGTCATGTAAATGATGACGGTAGTATAGTATATAGCAATAAATGACTAATAAGGATAATTTAATGGTTAAGATTTCTTTTTCTAAACTCAAGTATAATTTTGAACTAAGAATAAACTTCATTTAAAGACATCAAAGTTTTTGGTTTGGTAGCCGTTGGTTTGATTATTTCTACGAAGATCGCACCAATGAGATCATTAATTTGTGATGTTTGGCGAGCTTTGAGTAGTGTTTGCTTTTATTTAGCGGTGAATCCTACGAAATTCGGCTAAAAGTTGGAGTATCCCGCTATTACAATTGCGGAACATTCTCCTGTGGGGACTCAACCAGATAACCTAAGTCGAACTCGGTCTGGGATGCTATCGAGAAAATGCCTGGTTTGGTGGGTATCTAGACTTTTTCCTCCAGTATTTCTTCAGAAATATCGTTATGCACATAAACTATACTACTTTCTAAAACTGTCGATCTAAATTTAACTTAAAATTAAGCACAATCACTCTAATTGAATAATTGTCGGGAGCGAAAAGTTGACAAGTCATAGTTATAAGTAGTGTTAGCATCTTTACTTGTACTTAACGGTGATTTCGTTTTTTAACGCTTTAGCTGGGACAGTGAAAATCGGGGACGATGAATTTATCCGTCAGGACATCCATAGATTATTCTATGGGCGCTTCTCATTCTATGATCCCAGTGTTGATAAAATAAAGGAAGTCAAACAGGTAGTTAAGAAAAGAAAAAGGAAAAATACAAAAATATTAGGGATAGTTAGTGTAAATATAAAAAATGGTGAAAACGGGACTTGTCAAAGCTATTGATTCTTTAGTTCCCCTTGACGAACACTTAGCTACTTTTCGAGGTTATTAGTCGAGGGGGATTGAGATTCTTGGTTTTCTTAAGTGTTTACTTCATAACATTGCGTGAGGACACGACAATATCTTAGTATGGGGGATTTTGGTATGTGTGTAATTACACATACCTTTTACCTTTAAAATCGACCCTAAACGACCAAAAACGCACATAAATTGCCATAAATATCCTTGTTTTTGTGTTTGTACTGTGCAGGTACCGGATGTTCACTAAAAGATAAAAATCGAAGCCAAACCGGACAAAACCAAGCACGGATTTGAAAAGAGCGCGAAAAACTGAGGACAAGGGTACAAAAGGATTGAAAACGGAGCTCAAACGGAAATTACCAGATCGACTCGACAACGTTTGTGTATTTTATGAAGTCAAAACGAAGTCAAAGTCAACCCCGAGATATGGCGTTGGAATGAGCATCGAAAACCGAACCTGAAAAACCAAAAATGTTAAAAGTGGGCCCACCCGTACCCACCTAGTGGGCCCGAGTCAGCCCACTTACCTTTATAGTCCATAAAAACCCTTAAGCCCAAAACCAACTTGGCCCATTCCCTTTTAATAAAATAAACCAAACGACCCAAGTAGTAACCCAAGCCCAAACCCCTTAATGACTGTTAGCCCCCTTAACCCTACTCAGTTAGTCCACAAGGACCAATATTGAAAAACTATGAATAACCCTGAGGGGGTGGTCCTGCCAAGTCCCCAAAACATTAACCCCACAAGGACGTTTATTGCAATTGCACAACACACCAATAAGGGCCATTTTTGCCATTTGTTCAAACACATCCCCTGCACCCTTTTTACCCAGTTTAACCCAAAAACCCCTTTCCCGCCATTTTCACTGTACACCTTTCCCTTTCAAGTTTTTCCCTACAACTCCCATTACACAAGGGACAAACCCCATAACCCCCCCCCCCCCATCACATGATGCCTTGCCACTGTGGCAATCCTAAGCTGTTTAATTAAATGAAGGGTTAAGATGATTTGTTTGGTCTCCAAGAATTTTCGAGGGCTAGGATGATTTTTGGTTTGCTCTCACCAAACAAACACAATGCAAAGAAGACTCTCAGCCTATATAAGAGAAAGAATACATAGTTAACAAATGTTCAGTTTTTAGTTTTAATTTTAATTTATGTTTTTTTTTAAACTTATGTAATTTTCAACTTAATTATCTTTTGAATGATGTAATCATAGCCTCAGCTTGTAATCTTGTTTTTCATTAATAAAATTCAGTTTCAATTTAATTTCGTGTTAAATTCAACTTTTACTTTTATGCAAATTTTTAAGTCAATAAGCTTGTAAGCCTTTTATAACTACATTGTTCTTTCAAATGTACTAAAAGCTTAAATGAGCTCCTCTAAGCTTATTTAGTCAGTTTATTCGGTTACAAAAGAAGTTGGTTAAGATATTGAGGAATTGCTAAGCTCATGGAAGACAAGCCAAAAATGGTTGGGCTTGTAGGGACTTATTTCTGTATTATTTATAAGCAGAGCTTGTAGACTAGCTAATTTGAGCTTTTGTTAACTCCTGTCAAGCTTAGGACCAAGGTATATCTTTTTACTCTCTTTAAGCTTTGGTTACTGTTCAATTGCTTATTAGTGCTTATCATTGCTTAATTCTACTTATTTGAGTTCCTTTGGCCTTGGTTCAGCCTACTGCAGTCAGTTATTAGCCTTTTATAATTAGATTTAAGCTTTTGCTTTGTTTTGCTTTAAACTGTTGGAAAACCCAAAAATATGCATATTAGTTCAGCTTAATAATAAGTGCTTATTTCTTTTTGATTTTTTCTTATTTGTTAATCATTATCATAGTTTTGCATCTTGTTTAGATTTCATGGTTGTCTTGGTCTGCTCTATTAAAAATCTAAAAATCCAGTATATTAAGTGGTGTTTGGCGCATGGCCAAAATGGGTCAGTTTGGAGTTCATAATGGGTTAGAGTTTATAAGACTGATTTAGCTAGCTAAAATAAGTAGTAATAATCTGTTTCTTTAGGTTTTCAAAGTTTTTAATTCAATTTTTAGGTTCAGAGAAACCAAAGTTCAAGTGTGAGGTATTGTTGATTAGATTTTCTAGACATCAAGCTTTAATTTTTATCATTGGGGGGTTATAAATTAATATAATCACATTTCCATGTTCATTTTGATTGCTAAGTATTTTTAGGATAAAGTTTGAGAACCTGCATTTGTTTGTTTTTAGATAGTCAACAATGCTGTCAAAAATAGTCTAAGGACAGTTTTATATTCATTTTTTTTAAATAACCTAGATTTTAGATAAGCTAAAGTTATCTATAGGTTCAAAAATTTATAGGCATAACCTGCATGACATATGAAATCTCCAATTTGTTTCAGCTTATTGTGTAATCTTGCATTATATTTACTAGCTTAAAAAGTGTATCCTGCATAAGCCCTCCTTTTCTTGTAGAAAAAGAAAAAAACAAAAAGTAAATTCCTAGTGTAGAGGCCTTTTTCACAATCCCTTACATGGGTTAGAACATTTCCAAATTCCTCTTTATTTTCAGATTATTGTAGCTTATAGGACTGGTTTTAAGGACATATAAGCCCTTAAGCCTCAAGGTTCCATCTAGTTGCTTAATTTTTAGCCTAAATATGCTTCCCTAGACTGTTTGGTCTGCCAACTAGAGCTTAACAGCTTACTGGCTTATGATGCTTTGACTGTCCATTTTTACCTGGATTACTATTGTCCTCTCTGTGCTTATTAGAAGTATTTGTTTATCTGTGATAACTTATTACCAAACTTATTTTCCATTAGCTTATTGGTCCTTTAAGAAGCCACCAGTTTTAGCCTTTTGTTCATATATTAGCATATAACTTCGTCTAATTTTAATTATATGCTTTTCTGGCTTTATTTTATAAGCATCAAGAGATAGTGTTAGTTATAAAAAAAATGCTCACCTTCATGTGTTTAATTAGTGTGTGTAAAAAGTTTTAAAAAAAAGAAAAAGTACTGTAGCAATTCAAAAATAAAAAAATAAAAAATAAAAAATAGAAGCCACAGACTCGAACCGCGACTCCCCCTCTCAAACAGCACAGATCTCCTTCCGTTATTTCCCCCTTGGGTTTTTATCCAGTATGATCAACACTAGTTAATTATTATACATAAACAGCCCTTTAACCTTTCAGCTCTTTTAAGCTTTTTCCTGGCTTATTTATAAGCTGAATTTCTAGTTTAGCATTTTTCATAGAATCTCCATACGTTAAAGCATTTATTGTAATTTTTTCAGATTTTTATAAAATTGTTTCCTATTTTTTATAATTTAATTTCATTATTTTAGTAATTAATTCATAATAAATAATATAATTATCAGAAAAATATAAACCTTTTTTTTTTAATTTTCTTTTATTACATAGTTTCTAGGAAAAATATTAGTGTTTTCATAGGGGCATTTTCGCAACTTTTCACTTTTTAAAGAACGGGATTCGATCCCGTTTTTGTTTTGACTCGTTTTTTGTCTTAACTAACTCCGTTTTTGATCTAGTTTTTTTTAAACTTCATTTTTAGTCACTTAGAACCCATTTTAATTGAAAAATTCATTCTAGGGTTTAACTTGTGTAATTTAGGTTTTTGACCCTCGTTTTTAGTACCCGTCTTAGTTTTAAATCATTTTAGCTTTCGTTTTTAGGTTTTCTTTAATCGTTTTTGCATATTTAATTGTAGTAATAGAAAAACCAATCATAATCTTGTCATATTCAAGCATTGATTATCAATCCGTCATTCGATTTTTGAATTCACGCTTCGCTGGGAGACGACCCGGGGGATTTTTGATATTACTTTGGACAAAAGTAATTGATTTAAATCCTTCGGAATACGTATACTACAATTGAATCATATTTTCCTTACGTATTATATTTATATATATACAAAAAGGTGATTATCATTATCTCACCCGATCCTCTAACTGCTGTCATAGAAACAGACCTAATCTAGCAGCATGATCAATAACATGACTCGCGATAACTAAAGATAACGTGATAAGTTCTAAATAGCTCCACTACTAGCAAAAGTGCTGCCATTTTTTTAGCACGACAATCTTTTGACATCTATACCACCTATCTCACCATTTCTTTTCGGACACCTTAATCACAAACTCTCGGCTCCTTAACATAAACTAATTAATCATATCAATCCTACACAGCGAAGTATTTGGCAGACTTATCTCAACGGCTATATTTAATTGAGAAAATTCTATTATTCTCCAAACAGCATTAACGGTAGCCTAGCAGTACTAAGTTTAGCCTAACAGTACTAAGTAATACCCAGCAGTACTAAGTTTTAGCCTAACAATACTAAGTAATGCCCAGCAGTACTAAGTAATGCCCAGCGGTATTAACTTTTAAGTTACCAGTTTTAACTTTAATTTAGTTGTAAAAAGCATTTCCATCATCAATTTGGATTCTCACAAGCTCTCTTTCTGTTTTTATTCCCACTTTATCTCTCAATTCTTTTTCTCATTGAATCACTCTGTCTGTTTTTGTTTCACACATCTCTCTTTTTGTTTTTGAACTCACTTTATCTCTCAATTCTTTTTCTCACTGAATCACTCTGTCTGTTTTTGTTTCACACATCTCTCTTTCTGTTTTTGCTTACAATTCTCTCTATCTGTTTTTGTTTTCTCTCAATTCTTTTCGCTTACAATTCTCTCTGTCTATTTTTGTTTTCTCTTAATTCTTTTTGCTTACAATTCTCTCTATCTGTTTTTGCTTTCTCTCAATGCTCACAGTATTAATTATAATAGCAGTAGAAATTATACTTACCAGTAGTAAGGTAGGCCAACGGTACTAACTTGAATTTCATCATTAGCTGTTGTTCAATTCCATTTCAAGCATTATTTGTCCATAATCTGCTTCATATTAACATAATTAACCTCCCCCATAATACTTCATGAGGCGTTAAGGCATTCAATACTTGCCCTATATCAGATATTGAAATTTGCCAACATCAAATGCTTTTGTGAGAAAATCTGCAACATTATGATCTTTATGAATCTTGATCATCTGAATAAGCTTCTTCTCATTGGAATCTCTAATAAAATGATGTCTAATTTCAATGTGCTTAGTCTTTGAGTAAAACACTGGATTCTTAACTATGCATATGGTGCTTTCATTGTCAAATGAAATCTTGGCTATTCATGAAATTTGTATCCCATAATCCAGATTTGCGTTTTGAATCATAACCATGTCTACAGCACAAACTAGATGCAGCTACTTACTCTGCTTTAGTAGTAGTGTTGGCAACTTTTTGTTTTCTTATTACATTGTCGTGAGATCAATCTACTCCTAAGAAATTGACAACCTCTTGTTGTGGATTTCTTGTCTAAACTTGTACCAGCATAGTCATTGTCAGTATAAGCTTCCAAGTCAAATGGTGAGTCCTTAGGATACCAAAGGCCCAATTTAGGTTGACCTTTCAAGTATCTAAAGATTCTTTTCACAGCATGAAGATGTGAAACTTTAGGTTTGACTTGAAATCTTGCACAAGCACATACAGCAAACATTATATCAGGCCTAGAAGCTGTTAGATACATCAATGATCTAATCATTGATCTATATAAGTAAACATCAACATCTTCAGCTTCTGCATCCTTGAGCAATAGCTTTGAAGTCTCCATGGGTGTGCTTGCTGTCTTCACAGTTGAAAACCCAAACTTCTTCAAAATTTCATCCACATACTTGTCTTGACTGATAAAAATCCCATCATCTTTCTGTGTCACTTGCAATCCTAAAAAGAATGTGAGCTCTCCCATAGAACTCATCTGGAACTTCTTATGCATCATCTTCTCAAACTCAATACACATCTCATTCCTTGTAGACCCAAAAATGATATCATCAACATATACTTGAGTTGGTAGAATATCACCTTTGACTCTTTTCATGAACAAAGTCTTATCTATCTGGCCTCTTTGAAATTCATTGTCCAATAAATAGGTAGATAAAGTCTCATACCAAGCTCTAGGAGCGTGATGTAGACCATATAATGCTTTTTCTACCTTATAAACTCTGCTAGGGAACTCTGGATCTTTAAACCCTAGAGGTTGACAAACATAAACTTCCTCTTCAATCTTGCCATACATGAATGCACTCTTCACATCCATTTAGTACACAACAAAGTCTTTGAATGAGGCATAGGCTAAGAATAACCTAATTGCTTCAATCCTAGCAACTGGAGCAAAAACCTCATCATAATCTATTCCCTCTTCTTAAGTGTAACCCTGTGCAACCAACCTTTCCTTGTTTCTGATCACAATACCTCTCTTATCTTTCTTATTCCTGTAGACCCATTTTGTTCCAATGGCCCTCTTACCATATGGTAAATCAACCAAAATCCAAACTTTCTGTGTAATTTAATCTTGTAGAAGACTCATCTATGCATTGTTCTATCCCAGCTTGGTTTTGTCAAAAGCTTGAATCGCCTTCTTGGGTTCTACTTGTGATAGAAAACAACCAAATAGACAATTTTGAAGATCTTCATGAGTTTTCTCTTTATAAACAGCACTGATAAACCCTTGTTCATTAGTAGTCTTTGTCATTCTCCTTGTCTGTACACTAGAATGCACATCTCTAATCACATGATCAAGTGAATGAGCTTTATGGATTCTTGTATTTGGAGTAGAAGAAACTGGATATGTGGTAGTTATGTGGCTCATATCCACTTCTATTTCATCACCAAAGAAATCAGCATGTGTGGCTTCAAGTAGAGCAATAGTAACTATTGGACTAACAATATTAATATTTAGACTACCAATATTAACATTTGTACTGGCAGTATTAATACTTGGCCCAACAGTATTAACATCTTGAGTATAATTTTCAGGCCTCTCTTGATCATTAATTCCACTTTCTTTACTTACACCTTCATCATCCTTCTTTCCAGCATCACTAGAAGGTTGTGGTTCATCATTGCTAGCATTATTTGAAGAAGAATCAAATAGTGAACCATTTTTCCACAGTGACATCAAAATGTAGTCTTGGCTAGATCATATTTCCTTACTAGAATGACCTGCACCGATACAATCTTTTGTACTTACAGAATCATTAGAATTTGTACCTGCAACAACTGGCACATAATTCATTGATTTTGTTAGAACATCAATATCAAACAGCCACTTTGGTCCATCACCTGCAATAATATTCTTATCCTCCAAGAACCTAACATGCAAGTTTTTTTCTACTTTCCTGATTCTAATGTTGTATACCCTAAAAGCTTTACTATTCAATGAGTATCTAATAAAGAATCCTTCATCAGACTTTCCATTAAACTTGCCTAAATAATCTAAGGTATTAAGAATGGTAACATGACACCTAAATGGTCTCATGAAGCTTAGAGTAGGTGTTCTACCTCTAAATAGTTCATAAGGGGTCTTTTTATGATGCTTAACTACTAATACACTATTCTGCACATAGCAAGCAGTATTAACTGCTTCAGCCCAAAATGTAGTAGGTAACTTAGAGTCAGCTAACATGGTTCTAGCAGCCTTAATTAGTGTCCTATTTATTCTCTCAGCAACACCATTTTGCTGAAGAGTTCTAGCTACACTAAATTCCTTCTTAATGCCTTTCTTTTCATAAAACTAACTCATAACTCTATTTTTGAACTCTATTTCATTGTCACATCTGATTATCTTTACTTTCTTATCAACTAGATTTTCTACCTTAGTTATAAAGCTTTTAAGAATGCCACTAGTCTTATCTTTAGTTGTTAAAAAGAAAACCCAAGTAAATCTGCTATAATCATCAATGACAACTAGACAATATTTCTTCTTCATTAAGCTGCTCACAAAAGTTAGACCAAACAAGTCCATATGCAACATGAATAAAGGCTGAGTAGTAGTGTTCTGAATCTTAGACTTACAAGAGGCTTTGTGTTACTTTCCCTTAAGGTAAGCAACACAAGTTTGGTCATTTTCAAAACGTTTTATAGGTAAACCTCTCACAAGATTTTCCTTAACAAGTTTATTAATAGTTTTAAATTTTACATGGAACTAGCCACTTTATATTTTTTTGCCATTAGCATTGATTCATCAAGTGTGGCCTTTGCAACAAGACAAGTTAAAATCTCTTTAGGAACAATACTCTTCATATCAACACTGTACATATTATTCTTTCTATGAACTCTAAGTAAAACCTGACTTTCATCAGCTAACTTAAAGTCAGGAGACAGAACAAAACATCCAATGTCAGTAAAAAGAATATTGTTCTTTTTGTCACACATCTGTGAAACACTAAAAAGGTTAAACTGTAACTCCTTGACAAAGTACACATCCTCAAAATCAAGCTTACCAGTTTTAAAAGTTCCTTTACCAGTAATTTTCCCTCCTTTGACTCCTCCCCCAAAGGTAACATATCATCTATCAAATTCCTTGAAGTCTGAGAGATAGGACATGTTCCCTATCATGTGCCTTGAGCATCCACTATCAACATAGCCTTGATCTTCTTTTTATGGATGACCCTGCACATAAAAATATGGAAATTAGTTTCCTTTGGGGGACCCAAGCCCACTTACTTGACTTGGATCTGCCTTGTGCATCAACATAATTATGTCTCTTTAAAGTAATTGATGCTGAGTTTGGTAGGTCTAACCTGATTTGCCCTAACAGCATTAACTACTGTTGTATTTGGCCTAGCAGTATTAACTGCGTTTGGCCTACAGTATAAAATTTTCCCTTAGCAGTATTAACTTTTTGGATAAAATGACTTACTTCAAAGTCCCTCATCATGGCATCGATCACTGGCTTCAAATCCAAATTTTTTATGATCATGTCTCCTTTCACCTTAAGTGCGAGATTGACCATGCCGTTGGCGGCAAACTCCGCGATAAAAACACCAACAAATCTTGGTAAATCATTGAGAACCTCGCTCTTTACGACCATGAGGTCTGGAACGATTCAAAAGACAACGTCAAACCTGGTCAAGGCGGTCGTTGTTTCTCCAAATGCATCAAAAACGCATGACCGGTGACTTCTTGAGCTTGAAGACCATATTAACTTTTGTTAAAAGGGCCACAACCAACACCTAAAACAAGCTCAACATACACCCCTCAAGCCTACGCTAAAGCAGTTTCCTTGAGCCCCCTTCCACGAGACCTTAATGAGCCACCAAGGCAAAGTTCTTTCACTTTCCGTAAACTTGTCCGCCCAAACCCTCAACCCCAAGCGCTAGAAACTAGTTTTGAGGCTCGAGTACGAGACTACATGGCAGCACACACCAAAAAGATGGAGAGGTTCGAAAACGATATCTTCAAACAACGAGAGGAGATCAATAAACAGAATACAGAGTGTTCAGACTTCCATAAAGATCTCACTGTCCACAGAACTCCGAAGAAAGGCTAATTAAAGAAGAGGCAAGGCATCCTTTACTAAAAATGTCAATACATCTCCGCTGTCAGGATAAGAGAGGAAAGAAGCACCAAAGACGAAGCGATCCTTGATGACATCAGTAGAAAACCTAACAAATCAAAAGTAGTTGTATCTCCAAAGGAAATCGATAAGGAGAATGAAGCTGAAAATGCGACTGGAGACAATCTAGTCAGAAAGGCTGAGGAGAAGCTCAAAAAGATTGACGAAGAAAAATCAGAGGAGACACCCAACTCTCAGTCCGTATTGATACTATCTAAAGCATAATAGAGAGAAAAAAAAAAAAAAATAAAATAAAAAAAAAAAAATAAACAAAAAAAAAATTAAAAAAATAAAATCAATAAGAAACTATTTGAGGGCCTTATCGAAAATCAAAGGTTTAATGATTCTCTGTCCGCAACACGAGTAGGTAAAATGAAACGAAAGACCTATAATTTATTACCTGGGGGCCCATTTATGAAGCAATCCTTAGGAAAAAGATAACTAGGAAGGAGGACTTTGGAGGAAATTTTGAAATACCATGTAATGTAAGAGGTTTAAAACACTAAAATGACCTGGTCGACCAAGGATCTGACGTAAACGTCATGTCTCTCTCCATCTACAAGAGACTAATCGACAAAAAGGCCTGCTAAGACGGGCATTAGACTTTTCCTAGCTAGCCATTCGTATATCTACCTTTTAGGAATAGCAGAGGACGTATATTTGCTGTATGTTGTTTAATGTGTACCCTAATGACTTTGAAATTCATGATATAAAAAGAGGATGAAAAGAGGCTTTCAACTTAGGAACACGGTTCTTGGCTACACTAAAGCTGAGATCAAGTTTGATAAAGGAACCGTAACTTTAAGAATCTAGAAAGAGTAAGATACGTTTCCATAGGATACCTAAACCCAACTGTAGGATCGAGAAGGTAATTAAGAACGACATAGAGCCAATAGCCCCCACAATGACTATCAATAGATTAGTTATGGAATGGGAGGAAAAGATAAAGCTTCATCAAGAAAAGGAAATGAAGTTTGACCAATGGAGGAGTAAGATCTTCAATAATGAACACCCCGCGTCCATGAAAGAAGAGTGTGAAGTTGAGGATGAAGGAGAAGTCACGTAAGTTACGTGTGACTTCGAGTCTAGCTACAAGACTCATTAATAAAAAAGCGCTTTTTGGGAGGCAACCCAATATTTATTTTTTCCGCATTTAGGAGTGTCTAGTGTTTTAATTCTTTATCGTTTATTCTTGTATGTTTAAATTATTTTGTAATCATGCTTTGTTTTGTTTGTAACTTCATCTTATTGACAATCAAAGGTATTTTGCATAAAATAAGTGTAGGGGAAATTATCCGGTTTATAAGAACCAATTCAAACATATAAAATAAATTGTTTAGATTAATTCGCGTTAGTTTTGAGTCATATGATTGTAATAATTAATTTCTAGGTTTTATGCAATATTTTCTACAGGAAACAACTAATAAGATTGTGTGAAGAATTTGTTTCCTAAAAACGAATGTGAAGTTTTCACAGTATGTGGAGACGGCGTCAGAAAATAGCGCGACGATGGATAGTCAAGCGACCGCGTCAGGATTTTTCGTGACGGCGTCAAACCCCCAGACTTGTGAAAATTTGAACTTTTTCTATTGTTTTCGAAAAATAGTTTTGCACAATCTCTAAAATTTGTATTTTTCTTGTAAACCTGCAAAAACCGAGAATTATATCATCACTTTCATCCTATCTTTACTGCTTTCATAGAGTTAACCCTAAAAGCTTCGTTGTATATATCATATCCCGCCAATTTTATGCCAGGTGTAGTTGTCTTGGTCTTTGATTTACATGTTATATTTTATGAGAAGAAGCTTGGAAGTTCTTAGGAAGTTTCCAGATGACGATTCTTGGAGGACGATTTAACCAGTTATCGCATGTTTCTTCTCCATTATTGAGCAAACAAGGAGAGTACTAGTTTCTTTTACTTGTTTTCTTTTCCCTTTATTCGTTTTACGGATACTTCTAAAGAACATTGGGGATAATGTTCAACTTAAGTGTATGGGGAAATAAGCCTTAGAAACTATTCCTTCAATTGCCATTTGCTTTGTCCTTAAAATGATGGGTAATATATCAAAACATAGCATAGACGGTAATTTTAACCAAAATTTAAATTTTGTTATGACACATACCGACAAAAATTGAGTATTAATTGCATCTCATGGATAGAAATTTATATGACTAGCACAAAAACCCTCAAGATTCCACCCTAAAAATGTGAGGTTTGCCTTTAGATCTATAGGAATTCGGGTATCCATTTTTGATACCCAATATAATTTTACCTTTAGTATTGTTCGAGTTAAGGTTCGAATGCAGTCATATGTGTCTATTCTGTCATTACGGATGTGTACGTATGGTCTTTGTCACCTTTTCTGGAGCATTAGTATCGGTATTAAATTATATGAGTGTACCGGTAGTGTATTAATTTCTAGAACTTGTTTTTGTGATGCATCCAGAGACCGCAAAGTAAGAATTGAGATTTGCTAAATGATAAGATGCACTAGGATTAACCCATGTTTTAAACCTGTAATTGTTATTATGGTCACATCGATCATATAACTATCCCATACCCGTGCTTCGCACTCATTTTTATTGCAAGACTCCCCTAGTACAACCCTCTGAGCCTATCCTTTTTCATGGTTCTTGTAATTTATGGTTAAGTCGGACTATTAATGAAGAACATTGTTAACCCTTGAACCAATTGTTACACCCAAATCACCTTAGCCTACCTTGTATGTACTCGCTTTTAGTACATTATTGTTGTAACCCAAGTTAATTATTTGAGTACACGGTTACTAAGTCCTTATCCTTGTAAATATAGTTTTGGGACGATTAGGATTCATAGTAGTATTCATCTTATGAGAATTGAGGAAGAAGTAATTTATTACCCCCAATAGACCTCAATAAGCTCTATGTTATGTTGATCCACCTCAATTCGTGTCATTAGTTAGATATTAATTATGAGTTCTAAAACTCAACTGTAGGGGTACATCTATAAGCCTCAAGTGATGTATTATGTTATCGAAAAAAAGAAAAAGAAAAGAGATTGATGTAGAGTTGTGTAGAGTTTGTATATCTTTGTCCGAGTCTTTGGCTTAGCAACCCAACCAGCATGTATTCTTATAAATAATTAGCTAACCCTTTCACTCCAAATTCACCCAAAAAGCCACCCTCAAATATATCCCATCCGTTTCCGTTTCCATTAATGTTATGTTACACCTACACATCACAACCCTTTGAAAGCCCTGTTTGATAGTAATGACTAGTACTTGCGCCTAGCGGTGGAGGTTTGATCCTTTACCAAGCCTATGGTAATTTATATGCTATGACAGGTAATGAGTGTTATTTTCCTGTTTCCCTATATTGTTATAATTTATTATACACCCGAGAGAAAGAGAGAATCTAAACACTTATGTGAGGTGCTAGTATATACTTTCCGTGCTTTTAATTACGAGGGCTAGTAGGTTGTGTCGTAAACTGCTTTAAAAAGAGTAGGTTAAATGCTCCTAATATTTCTATCGTCTAGGTAGAAAAGCCCATTTGCTTGATGGCAAGCAAATTCCAAGTGTAGGGGTATTTAATGAGGTGTCATTTTATACACTTTTCGGGGTCATAAAACCTCCTAAATCATGCAAATATTCCCAGATTATGTGCTTAATCATTTGTTTTTGTGTTTTTAGCATTTGGATGACTTTTGGAGAAAATACACGTGACTTGGGCTCAATTGGAGAAGAAACAGACAAGACTACGACTCTACACCAACTATCTTAAAGAAAAGGATACAGTACGTGGAGACGGCGTCACCAATTACAAGCGACGATGTCAAAGTTATCAAGTGACGATGTCATGGAATTCTAGACAGCATTAGAACAAAGCCGACTTAAAGAAACCCTAGAAGACCATTGCGGCACGACGGCGTCAGGAACATAAAGCGAGGTCGTCGCGCTTGTTTTCTTATATATACAAATCCGTTTTTACGGTTTTGGTGTGTAACTTTTGGGAGACAAACCCTAGATTTGGAAGACGATTTTATCAGCCTTTGGGCTCATTTTTAGGGTGTTAAAACCCTCTTGTAACAGCCTTAACTGCATGATTTAATCAAGTGAAGTTCATTTATCCTTTATCACTTAATATGTCTATGTGTTTTGTGATAGATTCTTGTTCTTCTTTATTTGCCATGCAAGGCTAGATCTATTAGTATTTACTTATGATTGCATGAAACTTAGATTGTAGATCTTTTTAATGTTGCTTCTTGTGATAGATGTGCGCGTTAGGCTTTAGAAAACTAGCCATAAGATATTAAATTGGCATAGACGTCTAGGGAAACGCGAGTGTGTAGAAAGGATACCATCGGTAACAGTCTTCATACTACCTTACCCCTAATATGGTTAATCCCTCTTAAGATATTTCAATTGCATTTAATATACTCTTAGGGAACTTGTAATAGTCTTCATACTACCTTACTTGTGCGTTGCCCTAACAGAATATTATGTAGACGGTGGGTTTGTGGAATTCATTCATGACTTAGGAAATACTTACACAGATCATCACAAGTGTGACAAAGCAACAAGATTAGGAGAAGCAATTTGAGGAGTAGTGCATGATTAAGTAAATACGTTCGTTTATCATATAAGTTATCACCAAAGTAGTCTAGATTTATTTTATTATTATTAGTTTAATTAGTAAAAACAAACCAACCTCTCAAACCATGATATTTATTTGCTTTCTATAAAAAAAATACAAAAAGAATTTTCTCTCAACCCCATAGACCTCTATTAGATTATGTTCGATCCTTCCCTACCTATTCCCCTAGAGAACGATAACAACCCCTAAGTCTTGCATATAATACACTGCAACGATTAGGTGCACTGCCTATGGAGTTGTAAAACTTCTTGTTGAAGTCTAACGACGACCGCATCACGTGGATATAAGAAAGTCAGTAAATGAGATATGAGTTTTGATAGAAGAATATCATGACCGTACCATTTATAGAGGGATTGGAGCGTACAACACTAATGCTAGAAGTTTGGATTGTTTGGTTATTGTATTGAGCCATCGTCCCTACGACCAAATGTACTATAAGAAAAATGTTGGAAGTATTGACCAGTTTCGAGTTAAAAGTCATTTTAGTACTTGTTGAACTGCATTAGCCTGGGATGGGTTCACTCGATCCACTTTTTTTCTCAAATTAAAAAATACTATAATTTACTAAATTCGTGATAGTAGTCCAATCGTCCCGAAAATGCGGCGTGAAGTGGAGATCATGGGATTAACTCATGTCTTTGTCTCCCTATAATCGTGGTAGTTTGAGTATGATCGTATGACCCGTCTACCATAAATGTGAGCAAATGTAGACTGTTCTCAGCTTGACCCATTTGCTTTTACCTAACTTTCATATTTGACTCATTTGACAGTATGCAATCATAATCGACAACTTCATTATTGTGGAAAACTAAAGGGGCGGGGTTGAATAGTTTTACCAAAAAAATACTTTGTTAATTGTTTGAAGTATTGTTTGATCTATGAATAAGTGAATAATCAATTTGACAAGATAAGCAAGACATAAAGGTAAAGGATATATGACACAAGTATTTATAGTGGTTCAGCTACAAGGACACCTTCCTTGCCCTACTTCACTCCCTGAGTCTCCTACTCAAGAGTTCGTAATCACTAGACACCAAACTCCTTCAATTGGCGAAGAAGCCTCACAATGTTGCTTACCTTTTATCAGGTACTAAGCTAAATACCAGGTCCTATCACGGAAGAACCAATCCCTCGTAGCTTACCCTTTTTTTGGTACTAAGCTAAAATACCGTGTCCTATCAGGGAAGGACAAACCCTATAATGCTCACCCTTAAGCTAAATACCAAGTTCTAACAAGGGTAGAACTAATCTCCCAACATACAACCGAAAATCCTATCTACCAACTTACTAGTATTTCAGTATACACCCTTGACACATTACAATAATTAATTTGAATGAATATGATGAATGAAATGATGACTCAAAATCAGTAGCTAGATCTTCATGTGATGAGAGATACTTGCGATAAGTGAACCTCGAAGCTTAATCTTGTATGAAAACTTGATACATCTTCTCCTATTAAGAAACCTAAAACTGTAATATGATTTGAAACATGATCTGAGATCAGAGGTTAGATGAATGCAAGATGAAATATATAAGTGAATCAGTGAGTGATATGTCGTTGTGCATAGGTACTATTTATTATCAAGTTTTACATTTATATTTTGCCGACATTACCTAAACACAACACTAATGGGTAGTGTACCTGATCAGTTGTAGCTTCATTGGTAAGTAGGGTGTCGATCACTAAGAGCGAAAGCGTTAATTCCTAATTCTATCAATATTTTAGTTATCTATGTTAGTTCTAATCTATGTTAAACCGATGCTAAACCTAATTCTAACGGATAAGGGGGTTTCAGTCTGAGAGACTGTCATAGGTTTTTATGGTAACTTAACTCTACTTTTTCTACGAAAACACACGGAAGGTAATAATCAAAAGGTAGAAGAGCGGTCAAGCCTATTATAATAAATCATTATTATTAGGTACATAATTCTCATAATTTTTTTTTTATTTTTTCAAAATTAGTTGGCTCGGAAAGAGTAGGGAAGAAAAGAGACTAGCAACGCCGTACCCGACACTGAGAGACTAATGAAATTTTTTTTTCATTTATCGATATATTATTTTATTAAAAAAAAATAATATATTTTATAAATTAATCTTACATTTTATATAAAAGCCGCTTAGTTGAAATACTGCGAACGATACATTTAAATATGATTTATTTTTTTCGACAAAGTCTAATCTAAACTTTTACTCAAGCATTATAATAAACAATTTTAAAATGAACGTTACAAAATAATTATGAAAATAATGTCGTGTGTTAATACTATTTTCGATGGAAAAATTTATTTAGAAAACTAATGCGTAAAGTTTCGTCTTTTTAAATATCCGTTACTCGCCAATCCCCAAACTGGAGACCCGTCGAAACCGTTTTTAACAAAAAAAAATTACAAAGTTTCACTTTTATGGTCCCTTTAGTATATTTTTCATTTTAACCTTCATCTAATCTATATTCTTGTCTATTATTTTTAAACTTTTATTATATATACAAATGTTTATCATTTTTTTTCATTTATAAAAAAATTATACACAAAAACTCAAACCTCTCCCCTATATATCCCATTTCCGGCACGCCGCCCTGCCTGGCGCGCCGCCGAAGAATAAGTTTTCCTCGGTGGTGATTCCGGCGTAGCCTCCATCTTTTACGGCGGTTTTTTCCGGCGTTCCTCATCTTTTTCCGGCGCGTTATTTTCACACCATCCCTCTCCACCATCTTCACCCGTTATACCACACCGCCTGGGCGCCATTTTCGGCCAACAGCCGCCGCATCTCACCGCAACCCCCATCATTACCACGTCAACATCACCACCACCATTTCACCAACACCACCATCTCCATGCATGCCACCACGACGCCACCATTCCAGCCTGTTCAGGTGTTTCTTGCCGCCGCGTGTTGTGGTGGGCCGTGAGGTTGGCGGCTGGTTGGCTCTGACCAGCCGCGGTTTGACTCCAACGAAACTCCCCTAAATCTCCGAAAACCCCCGATCTATTACCTAGTTTTCCGTGCATGGTGGTTACATCGATTGTAAAATGGGTTATTTAATTTAGTGGTTGATTTGGTCATGGTTTATGTAGTGTAGGGGCTGTCCGCCGCCAAACCACCATCGTGTAGGTGGGCGGTCGGACGAGGTTGCTGTGCTAGCCACCCAGCCGCACCATGTGGGTGTAGGTGCTTTTGTGGCGGCGTAACGCCTCGGGGTGTCTCGCGGTGCTTCAGCCGCTTGACGCCACCGCGTTGTGGCGGCGGGAGCCTTGCTTGTGGCCACACAGCCGCCACCTAGTGGTGTCGGGTTGTGGTGGTAGATTCCCCCCTTCCCCCTTTTTTTTTTGTTAATTTATTCTCTTTGTAATTATTTTCAGTTCATTTATTGATTTTCTCCGATGTGAGATTGTGATTAATATATGGCGTGTGGGATTCTTGCATGTCAAATGTGCCATTAAGGGCAGTTTGGATATGTAGTTAACAACCAATATGGGGGTTGTTTGGATCTGGTTTATGACTTATAAAGGTGTTTGGGGACAGTGTAGTAGCCCTAAATAAGGGTGCGTTTGGTTTTCACTATGGAAGTATTTATTATTGTAAACGTAGATAGTTAAAATTTTTGAGACTTTAAAGACAATATTGTGGTGTTGATTGATAATAGTGGGAAATTATGTCTTTTTATATACATGTACCGTTGTATAAATGGCACAAAGGGTCATGCCGAAATTACTAAAAATCTATATAATTTATTAATTTTCCTCTTAAATTTCTTGTATTTAAAAATCGAAATAAAAGGATAAATGTTTTATTGTCTTCATATATTTATCAAATTATAAATATACAATACCGGTGAATATCGATAAACTTATACTTTACAACAACGATATAATACTTATTTTATCTAAAATAGTCAAGAAATGAAACACTTAATTATAATTATATATATTTTATAAGTCACGACTAAAATATTTATATTAATCTTTTTATATTAAATTTAAAGACATAGCTAGTCTAACTTGTATTGTAAAACGTAATGTCTCACGGTTATTATAAATAAATCTTTAATGAATTCTTTAGTAATTTTCGAATGCGTTTCGAATAATATTGTTTAAAATTAAATCTCTCGCTTTTCTTATGTATATAATAATAATGCTTGAAAAGAAATTGCTTACCTTAAATTAATGCACTTTCGAAATATTTGCCTTTTGGTTATATATTTCTCGTTCACTATTATTTTTAAGCGCCGTTTTCATATGTAATGTATATATGGAATATACATCACATACTTGTTTTGTCATTTTGTTTATTTTATTTGGCCAACGGGAAGAAATGTTATAATTTTAAATTGAGTCTTTTTATTTTTGAGTCGTGTCGATGTAACTATCCATCGGAAAAACCCCAAAACTTATACCTCCCTAAATGAATGTTGCATTACAATTGATTACATTGAAACTTAGCCGATAGCGACAAGATGTTCATTGAAGCCACGTGGTTATTAGATTATCCGATTATTGCTTACGAGCAAGGTGAGTTCATAGCCTCGCATTTAACTCTTTTTATGTTTTGAAAACCCGCGAGGGAGATACATGATTGTTTAGAAATCGGAAAACACAGGTTGATTTTATTATTGGTGAACGTTTGCTGATGAGAGTATTGATGTGGCCACTTCCTTCATGAACCGTCAATCATCGCTAACAGGTGAACGCTGAAGCAATAAACAAATCAGATCTATTTTGGGACCTAAAGACTGGCTGGCGTTGGGTTCCTTGCTGAGGGCATTCGGGGAACAAATTGTATTAGTATGGGCGTGTGTTGCACTATCACTCCAGTTGGGCACATGGTTAAGGTTCGGTTTTCGTGGCTCTTGCATCAGTTATGATTGTTTATGTAACTAAATGTTTTGCTATGCTTGTGTTCAAAAATGATTGTTTATAAACTCTATGAATTCACTCAACGTTTTCGTTGACGTTTTAGCGTGTTTATCTCAGGTATATCATTGCTAGCTTGGATGGGATGGAAGGCGGATATCGAAGGAAGTGGACTTGGTGAACTTGGCACATATGATAAAATGTTTTCTTTTAAAGAAACTTAAACATGTTGTGGATTAATTTGAAATGAGTTTTTATAAAGTTATAGGGACCTTGTAACTCTGATCTTTTTAATAAAAATTGAATGAAGTTTACCGTGACTCGTGAGCTTAAATTATGAAGTAGCACCCCAATGTTGTATTCTGCTGCGTTGTAAATTTGGGGGTGTCACAGAAAATGTTGTTGCAGTTTTTCATTTATGAAGTTGATGCAGAACTGCTCAAAACTATTTCAAAATAAGTTTTTGTCAGCGTTATTAAACACTATATGTGCTGAGTCTTGATCCATGTCTTCTTAGCAAAGTTTCTCAAAGCAACAAGCTCTGATACCAATTGTTAAGAATCATTTAAAGCTCTTAGGATCAAAAAATAACAAAGTATTGATATGCAGCGGAATATAAATAAAGAACAATGTTATTTTCAAGGTTTACATTCACATAAGCCCCAATTCTATTTGATCATGATAGAACGTGTTACCTAACTGTAACAGGGATCAAGGACACCTTGACCCTAGGGCTAAACTACACTAGACATCTACATCACACCTATAGGATACACACACACGTTTTGGGTGCACACACAATCACACACTAAAATAATGTTTAGGGATCTCTTTATATAGAGAGTCCATAGACTTACAAAGGAAATCTAATTGTATAAGGAAACTAAATCTTTCCTAACCTTTGATCTTTATCTTTTAAGCAAATATTTTAGAATCCTCCATCTTTTGTAGAATTCCATATTGTCGACTTTGATCCTTTTGTTTTATTCTTTATCCTTTTAAGCAAGTTCTTTTGTATCATCAAATCAATAATTCCCAACAATCTTCCCCTATTTGATGATGACAAAACAAACACTGAACTGATTCCAAGATGATCCATAGAAGCTTAATCTTCAACAATCTTCATCTTCAAATGTGATCTTCCATGAATGAAACAATCTTCCCCTTAATTTGAGATTTCCTTTGAATCTTGTTGATACTTCTTCAACACAATGAAGTCTTCAACATCTTGTTCCATGTCATGCCACCACACATAATAAGTTGCATATCATATCATATCATCTCTGTAACATCTTCCCCTATTTGTCATTATCCATTAGGGGACTTGTGAACATATGCAACTTTGATCTTTACAACTACAAACCATATATCATACTTCTAATCCAAGCTTTCCAATGTCTCAAATTATCCTTCATGACGCATAATAAGATAAATGAATTCAAGCAGTAGAAACTTAAACTAGCAGTAGTAATAATGACTTAGCAGTAGTAAGAATCAACACCTTCCCCTCAAGTGGTGCATGTAGATGGTTAAACACTTTATCATATGCTTCCCCTGAAACCAATATGTTAACCATCTCTTGAATCTCTTATTCTGTTGGCTCTATGTAATAACTACTGATGGAGAAAACTTAGTATTACAAACTTGATGCTAAAGTAGAATAACCCAAACTTATGTCTTACGTCTTGTACTATCCACGTGACTCCAAACTCATACGTAATTCCTTGAAGTATAAGTAGACCTCAATCTCTTGACAAAATCCTCATCTAAATGAGACATTGAGCGCTACAACATAACTCCTTTAAGTGATCGCAAATGTGCGCATTGAGCACCAAATGTTTGTAGATCACACATTGCTAGATTTGACAAGTCTTCGTCAACATCGTTTTTAAGCTCGAACAAGTTATCTTCAAAGTCATAATCCAACCAAACTCGACTTTAAGATATGATAAGAACACTTACTTGTGAAAATTCCACTTCAACTCCAAATAAGTGATAAAAAATAGTCTTCATAATCAATTCTTGCAATTAACTCCAAAAATAGCCTTTTTCTATCTGATCCAATCCGAGATCCAAACCGTGTGTTATCCATATCTAACAAAACTAGCAGGAGTGTCTTAATGTAGTAACAACGCTAGCAGTAGAAACAATAGCAGCATTAACATTCAAAACCCTAGTAGTAGTAACTGCTAATAACAATAGAAACTGCTCTCAAACCCTAGCAGTAGAAAATCTTGTGATTACTACTTTTTATTAAAACTGGCAGCACTAAATAAATTTTCTAGCAGCATTAAGTGAACTGACAGTATTAACTTCCATTGGCAGCACTAAGATATCTTTGGCAGTATTAAGTATATACGAGCAGCACTAACATATACTGCCATTGATTAAACATAATCACAAAACAGCCAATGATATTGCATCCACATCCAACATACCATTTATCAACAACTTGCGTCAAATAAGCTACTAATGACGTCCATAACCTGTACTCCCCTCTATTTCACAAAAACCAAAAACTCCCATACTTTTAGTTGCGACATCAGCAATATTAACAGAAAAGCCATCTTCGTTCTTCAAGCAAGGATTAGCAGAAGATAAAAATTAATGAAACCCTAAAATTTGTATCTCCCTCACATGCAAATATGCAACTATCTATGTCACCATCATTTGTAATACCAGTTTTGATGGGATTAAAAATAAAAAATATGGTCCATATCCACCAGATATGTTACCATTACATTGTGCCACAATCCAGCATATCAAAACGACTTCATCAGCATCTTTATTGCCAAAACTCATACCACTTATGATTCTAGCACTACACAAGGATCCTTGGGCTGGAATACCACCAAATCAATACAGTCCTTACAACCATATGACTTCAGCCAATCAAATCTCATAATAATTAAATTTAGTAAGATCATTATAATCAGATAAGCAACCAAAAACATACTAAACGAAACCCTAGGTAAATGAATAGCAGATCCTTTATACTTCTTCCAATAGTGTAAAATATCAAAATAAGAATCAAAAGGAGCAAACAATTCGACTTTAGAGAATTAGGGTTTAGAAAACATATGTGCTACAAGGTTTAAAAGCATATGACGATTTTGTAACATATGTTCTTCTAGCTGCAAACTTTCTTGAGATCAAGTGCCTAATAGATCCGATGTGTCAAACGATTGCTAACATACCTTGTGTCTTCTGATTTCTAAAAACAGAACCAACTTTAACTTTTCTGCTTTACCGAATTAGGGTTTTGAGAAAACCCTAATGTCACCAAATTTGCTGTTCATCGAAAACTAGAAAACCACACTTGTAAAAACCCTATAGATCCTAGATCAAGAGTCACCA
This sequence comes from Tanacetum coccineum, assembly GCA_026074375.1. Lineage (NCBI taxonomy): Eukaryota > Viridiplantae > Streptophyta > Magnoliopsida > Asterales > Asteraceae > Tanacetum > Tanacetum coccineum. The sequence goes on along the minus strand of BQNB010007671.1, from coordinate 16,885 downwards.
GGCTCTGATACCAATTGTTAAGAATCGTTTAAAGCTCCTAGGATCAAAAAATAACAAAGTATTGATATGCAGCAGAATATAAATAAAGAACAATGTTATTTTCAAGGGTTACATTCACATAAGCCCTAATTCTATTTGATCATGATAGAACGTGTTACCTAACTGTAACAGGGATTAAGGACACCTTGACCTTAGGGCTAAACCACACTAGACGTCTACATCACACCTATAGGATACACACACACGTTTTGGGTGCACACACAATCACACACTAAAATAATGTCTAGGGATCTCTTTATACAGAGAATCCATAAGACTTACAAAGGAAATATAATTGTATTAGAAAACTAAATCTTTCCTAATCTTTGGTCTTTATCTTTTAAGCAAATATTTTAGAATCCTTCATTTTTTGTAGAATTCCATATTGCCAACTTTGATCCTTTTGTTTCATTCTTTATCCTTTTAAGCAGGTTTTTGTGTATCATCAAATCAATAATTCCCAACATTAATGAAGGAAAGTTAATACCCTAAGTACGACACACTTCTACATCATGTGCGCCGTACTTCATCTCAGCATTAAAGATCTACGCGTTAAAGAAGCAAAGTATGCCGCACTTCTCAAATAAGTGTGCCGCACTTTTGCCCTCGCCCAGCCTATAAATTGAGAGTAAATTCTCTCATTTCACACACACTTCAATAAAAAATATCTCTCCATCAATCTTCATCAATCCCTAGAGTTTAGCACAGACTTCCGACGAAGAACAAATAATATTACCATAACATTTAGTTAAATAAGGGTTTCTATACGAATTCGTACTTGTAAAAGTGGTGTTCTAAAAGTGGTGTTCTATCCTTTTCTCATTCTTGATTTTTGTATGATTCTGTCTTCTTACTTAAACTGTGTTATCATAAACTCTTAGCCCTTGAGAGGCTATTCCTTTTATGTCTACTCGGTGGAAGTCTTATATAATGAATACATCATTTCGTTTTAATGATTTGATCTTTTTAATATTCTATATTATGTTTAGAAATCCTTATCGATGTGTCTTATCTTATCAACTTTGATTATCAACTTTAATTGTATACTCATAACGGTATAGGTCGAAAGACCCATTGTAAACTATATAGTTTTAAAGATTTGTCTATGGTCTTTATCGTTTGAAAGGACAAATCCGCTTACGTTATTTGATAAACAAAATAGATTTGATATAATAGTAACTGGATTATTTGAGTGACACATTTGATCAAGTTAATAAATATAAGTCTTAAGTTAAACGAGTTAGTTTGTGGAAAATTTTTCTGACAAGAAATCCTTTTTATAAGTTAAAGCCCTAAATCTGAGATCGTGATTATCGCTAATGCTTAGGAATTATATGAAGCTATCTGAGTCGTCATCTTTGTCATTATTGAATCCAGCACCATTTATCTTAAAATTGTTAAAGTTTATTTTAACTACGATTACTCAAACACAAATCAAATCCCTGTGGACGACCTGGTCTTACCCAAAATATTATACTACATATGTGGGTTATACTTTACTTGTGTGTTTCCAATTAATAACCGGTAAAACTAGTCTGATAAATTTAAAGCATTTGAAACACAGCAGTTCCTAACTAGCTCGCTGGAAGCTAAGTTTTGAACTAACCTCATATTGGTGTAACCTAACCTCCTATGCCAAAGCGTTGAGTTATCCACCACGGATGCAAGACAAATTTGTTGTTTGGAGTTATCTCCCAATTTGCATGTATATAATCCATTTCTCCTATGTCCTTTAGCTAGCGTTTTGTTATTTTTACTTATAGCACAATCCTTTTTAGTAAAGCTAACTAAGCAATCATCATCATATAATTGACCTACACTAATCAAATTAAAAGCTAGACCACTAACATGCTCAACATTTTTAATTGTAATGGAGTCTTAAGAAATATTACCTCCACCGCCGACCTTGCCATTTAGGTTACTCCCAAATACGACATGTCCATCATCATACTCTTTGTATGAAGTAAACAATCTTTGATTCTCGGTCATGTGCTTAGTGCAACCACTATCCACAATCCACAATCCAATCGTCCAGGACTATATCGCATTTAAGACATACCTACATGCAAATACAAATTCACGGTCGTGGTACCTATTTTTTTGATGGGTGATGACATCAAATAACGTCTATTTTATAGCATCATTTATCCCGTGTTATTAACCCATTTTGTATAGTTATTGCAAAGAATTGTTACTTAATCGTTTATATTTGAGAATTGCAGTAATTATGGAGTAATTGGTGAAAGATAGCAAAAGGCGCGCATTATGGAGCTTAAATGAAGATATTTTGAAGATTACTATTCTGAAGACCAATACGCCGTATCCATCAAGGAGGATACGGCGTATCCGTGCCTGCACTCACCAAAGACCATAGAGGAATAAAGTTTAATACGCCATATCCAAAGGACTCAATACGCCGTATTTAAGATATGGAACCAATATAATATTCTAGAAGATATCAAGTGTGGTCCCTACTCCAAGAAATCCCCAATACAGTATCTTTATCTCTTGTTACGCGTATCCAAACTGACTTCCAGACCCTATAAATACAAAATCTAAAAATGAATTTTAAGTGTGCTAAAATCATATTTCAATACCCTAAACCACAAAATTCGATTTTCAAAGGAGGGAAAAAAGCTAACGAGGGTTCGAAAAAAGTATTCAATTTCATAGAAGGACAACGTGTAATTCATATACACTTAGTAATCGTTTAGTTTTTTATATCTTTCGTTAACTCGGTTTGTTTTACCTTGGCTAAATAATTTACTTGTTTTTATTATGACGTATTGAGGCTAATACCTTATGGTATTGCCATTATTATGAAGATTTTGAATGTTTGTGTATTTGTTTATCTCAATTTTCTTGATTTATCGTTGAGGTGCTTTGTTTATGTTATTCAATTTATTACTTGGGTACTGTGCTTTTGTATGTGATCTAATATTCAATGGATCTAGTAAAGCAGACCAAGTAGAACTAGAGTCTAGGATAGCTCTCCATTTAGTAATTTATACATTAAATCTAGTTAAACATATATTGTCCTTCTAAGGTTTGTGTCTAAAGGAATGCTTCGGGCTTAAACTAGTTATTTGAATATTCGACATATGGTTTATGATTGTGTTACTGCAGGTGTCCCTAGATAATTCGCAAGTGGACATTCTGATTCCATTGGTTAGTTGGACAAGTGAGACTAACTATAGTGTATAAAATTGCCAATTAAGCGGTAAGATGGGTAATGTCCTATGATCTTGGGTTTAACAAGATCACCATTGATTTAATCCCTAAGATAGATTATAAATAGTAAATAAGGATACTTTATGCGGATGCTTTAATTGTGTGTTAGAATTATTGTGTCATACATCTTAGGATGATGTTAACGCCTAAGTCTAAGAATGATATGCCACCTCGAGAGAAGAAATCATTGCACTAAATAAACAAACCAACATTCTAATTGGATTAATAATGGTTAATACGGTTTTCTTATATAAGGTTCGACCGCTCTTTTATCTTTTGTTAATTAGCTTGCGTGGGTAAAAGTGCCTTGAATTGATTATAGACACCAACCAAACCGTGCCAGTATCTCAGGCTGAAAACCCCCTTTTTCTGTTAGAATTAGGATATTAGACTGACATAGGTTTAACATAGGTTTAGAATAGAATAGAATTATTATAGATAAGATAACCAAGATATTAATTAAATTGATAGATTTAACCTCGCTTCAAGTGTTCGACACCCTACTTACCACGAAACTACTACCGATCGGGTACACTGCCCGTTAAAGTGTTGTTTTTGGTTTAGTCGGCAAAATATAAATTTAAAACTTGAATCATCTTAAATATACCATACAACGACAGCACATCAAGTTTTTGGCGCCGTTGCCGGGGAGTGAAAATTAATCTTGATTTTTATTTGATATTTTGGTTTTTAACATTAGATTAGATCTAACCATTAGGATTAGTGTAGCTTAGATTAATTTGCATATTTGCGTGCTTGTTTTGTGTGTTTAATTTTCTGCATTGTATATTTTTTGCATATTGTGTGTTTGTGTGTTTCGCATTATTCAAAGTACGCTGTTGAATTTTTTTCAAACCAATACGGCGTATTCAATTTATTGGATACGGCGTATAATTTTTTCAAACCAATACAGCGTATTCGACTCTATCATTAATACGGCGTACTAAGCTATTTGACAGTTTTCTTTCCTAGGGAATTTATTACAGGTTAAAATGGACAACCCTAACATTACTATGGGAGAGTATATCAGGCTTGAGGAAGAAAAAGCTCGTAGGCGTGGTAAGGTGTATAACTGGGAAATTGCTACGTATGGTAAGATCTAGGATAATGAAGACGTTCACGACCTCGGATCTGTTGAAACTGAATTCCCAGCTATAGTCTTTAACGATACATTAACATCTGAAACAGCACTCTCGTGTGAGCCTACTGTAAGTTCTCTTAACAACGATGAAATCGACTTTAGAATATCATTTGACGAATCCGACGATGAAGATTGCACGGTAATTTTCAAAAAAAATTCATTTTCTTACAAAATAATTTCTGTCAACAATTTAAAAACGGATTCAGAAAATGATAATGATAAAGTTAATATGCCTTTATTTCCGTCACCCGAGCCTACGGTCAGTTATTTTGATGATTTAGACTACTTTAAAGACTTTGAGAATGAATTTCCAACCATTGTTTACAATGATGCTCCAACGTCTAAATCAGATTTGTTAACTGAACCAATTTTAAGCCCTTAACATATCGATGAGTTTGATTTGAAAAGTGAAACATCATTGTCTGAATATAATGAAGAGGAACAAAACATTTTATGTTTTAATAATTTATTTCCTTTTAACGTAATCTATCCTCATGATTTAAAATCGGATAAGGACAACGATGATGATAAAATTGATATTGAACACTCTTTGGGGGATTTATCTGTCAAACCGTTACCTAATGTAATAAATACAGATGTTGGTGCCTATGCACATGGGTCAAATAAGCTTTTGAAAACAAGTCATGATACATCTAATAAAATTTTCAAAACTGAAACTTTTATTAAGGGATTAAATTTTAATATCATGACTTGGAATCATCTTAACAAAGGGATGCCATTCATTTTCCTAATCAAGAATTTGTATGTGCCATTTGGCATCCCGTTCGACCCCAAATTGTTTTATAAGGATGGGATTAAATTGGGGCAAGTCTAACTTAAAGACTCTCACAAAAACAAAAGTGCTTGCCGGGAGACAACCCGGAATGTATTTTCAATTTTTATCGAGTCTGTCTTCCTAGATTTTCTATACGGCGTATCCAAACCCCATGGATACGGCGTATTGACTATTTGGACGTTATCCAGTCTTTATTTTCAACATAGTCTATACGGCGTATTCGTTAAACGAATACAACGTATTCGATACAGGTATCAAGATGGCGTATCATAGGGAATGGATACGGCGTATCGACTTTCTGTATAGTTTTAGGTATTTAATTCGAGTCTAACCAAATGAATACACAGAGATAGAATTGCATTTGTTTTTTGAGAATTTACACATGACCTCGAGAAGGAAATATCGACGAATATTGGTGGAGAATTTAAATTTCTGGAAATCTTGAAGTGTTGGAGTCTTGAAACTTCAAGGCAGCTGTTCAACACAATCTTGCTCATAAACGCAACTTGGAGAATCTACCGAGCAAATATCAGGGGAGTTTCTCATTCTAATTCTTTTTAAATTCCCGTATTTAATGTTTTATATATACAACGAGGACGTTGTATAATTCAAGTGGGGGGATAGAATTAGAATGTTTACTTGTCCTATTTTTCACATTAAAATGATTAAAATGCTTAAATTATGCTCAAATTTAAAAAAATTTCAAGCATACTTTTGTGAAATTACATGTTACATAACCCGCACACAATAACCCTTGTTAGATATTGTGAGGATTTAGCCTTTCCGTTTCTAAATGTTTACCCAAATTCCACAAAATATGAGTGTGCCGGTGATGTTGTAGACTTTAGAACTTGGCTTGGTATATCACTCGAGACCACAATAATGAGTATTATGGATTTAATTGGAGTAACTTGTTTAAATTGGTAAATTTTAGGATTACACCCAAATCGCCTTTACATGTTGCTTATTAACTAACTACACCGGTTAGTTAACCTCCCGTTTAAACCCTTTTCCACTCTCATCTTTAGAGTGATGACACTCTCATCTTTAGAGTTGATGATCCACTAGAACTACCCGAAAACCCGTAGAGCCAATCCTTTAGGAATTACACCAACTATTTGTTTCGTTACACCCTTACACCTTAACCTACCCTGTTAGATTAAGTTTAATTTACAGTTGCTAGTTGCTTAAAGTGTAAAGTTTGTATTTCCCGAGTCTTGTGTCATTTTCTATCTTTGGTGCGGTTGGAAATTTGCACATTGCAAATGGGAATGTATATTAGTAGTCAAAGCTCATGTGATTTTACTACCGTCACAATTATTGGTGAAACCGAAGAACGAAGAATTACCGAAGGAATTATCCGAAATTATTATGATCGTGAAGATGGTGAAACTACACCGAGATTTAAAGCATAGTTATAAAAAAAAAAATACAAAAAAAGAAAGAAAGTTTGAAGATAATTGTTTCGCAAAGGAATTACCAAAGGAATTACATGAAGGATCGATTATTCGTTGATACATCTAAAAAATCAACGATGTAGAGTATTGTACAAAGTGGAAGATATCGCCACTTACCTTGTAGAGTATGTAAAGTTTTAGGATGATTGGGAAGTTGACCGTTACGGGAACGCCAACTTTGGTTGTTGTTTTTGATCAATGATCACGACGTTGTAAATAGTCGTGTCTTTATCATGGTAACGATCGGGAAATAGGTGTCTAGCAACTTGTATCTTAAGTCTTAATCTATTTGTTTCTTGATTTTTATTTAACAACAATTTACTTCCCTCTCACCTGATGATTAGCCACTGGTTTTATGCGAATGAGGATTTGTTCGAGCGTGCATGTCTATTCCGTCGTTATGGCCATGAATGCATGTCTTAGCTGCCTTGTTGGTTTACAACTTTTGGTGAAAGTTAGAAGGTTCCTACCCTATATCCTTCTTCATCCTAACCGTTGGTTAAATTCGAATTGGGATGTGATCGAACACACATGTCTATCCCGGCATTCTGGGTGTGTATGTGTGCTTCAACTGCCTTGTTGGAGTGGTACTTCTGGTGAAAGATTGTAGAATGACCAAACCGTACGCGTTTCCATACAAAAACCCATATTTACCTTTATAAACTTGTTACTCCTTTGCTTTAGTGGTGGAGATGTGTATCCTTGCCAAGCTTATGATAGAATACTCGTCACGACCGAGCAATTGAGCGAATTAGTTACATGTTACCACATAGATTAGTTGAGTGATTTGAGTGTTTTCATCTTCCTATTTCGTGAGGTGTTTGGTTGTGTACTTGTAATAGATCAAAAAGTGCTTTAAAGGAAAATATCCTTAGGGATACATTTTTATAAACTTCTAAAGGCTACTTGAGGACAAGTATGATTCAAGTGGGGGGATATTTGATGACATCAAATAACGTCTATTTTATAGCATCATTTATCCGTGTTATTAACCCATTTTGTATAGTTATTGCAAAGAATTGTTACTTAATCATTTATATTTGAGAATTGCATTAATTATGGAGTAATTGGTGAAAGATAACAAAAGGTGCGCATTCTAGAGCTTAAATAAAGATATTTTGAAGATTACTATTCTAAAGACCAATACGCCGTATCCATCAAGGAAGATACGGCGTATACGTGCCTGTACTCACCAAAGACCATAGAGGAATAAAGTTCAATACGCCGTATCCAGAGAACTCAATACACCGTATTCAAGATATGGAATTCAATAAAAAATTACCTAGAAGATATCAAGCAGGGTCCCTACTTCTCCAAGAAGAATCCGCCAATACGCCGTATCCACCTCTTGTATACCGTAACTAACCGAAATCCAGACCCTATTAATACAGAAACTCAAAACAATTTTTAATTGTGCTAAATCATATTCCTTTTCTCCGATACAAAACCACAAAAGTCGATTTTTAGAGGAGAAAAAGAGCAGAAGAGGTCGAGCAATGTATTCAATTCCATAGAAGACAACGTGTAATTCCATATACTTTAGTAATCGTTTAGTTTTTGGTATCATTCGTTAACTCGGTTAGTTTACCTTGGCTAAATAATTACTCTTATATTTATTATGACGTTTGAAGGCTAATACCTTCGGGTATTAGCCATTATTATGAAGATTTGAATGTTTGGTATTGTTTATCTCGATTTCTTGGATTTATCGTATGAAGTGCTTGTATTATGTTTACAATTTATACTTTTACCGCGCTTTTGTATGCGACCTATCATTCAACTGGATCTAGTGAAGCAGACCAAGTAGATCTAGAGTCTAGGATAGCTCTCCATATAGTAATTTATACATCTAGGATCATAGTTACACAAATAATGCCCTTTTAATTCTGTGTCTAGGATACGCTTTGGGCTTAACTAGTTAATTAGATATTTCTAATGGTTTATTGATCGTGTTGACTAGCAGGTGACCTAGATAATTCAACAAGAAACGTTCTGATTCCATTGGATAGTTGGACAAGTGGACTAATAGTGTATAAATTGCCATTAAGCGGTAAGTGGGTAAAGTCTCTATGAGCTAGGGTTTAACAAGATCACCATTTCTTTAATCCCCAAGATAGATTATAATCAGAAAATAAGGATGCTTTATGCGGATGCTTTAATTGTGACAAAATTAATGTTTCTAGGTCTTAGGATGATGTAACGCCTAAGTCTAAGAATGATATGCCACCTCGAGAGAAGAAATCATTTCACTAAATAAACAAACCAACATTCTAATTGGATTAATAATGGTTAATACAGTTTTCTTATATAAGGTTCGACTGATCTTTTATCTTTTGTTAATTAGCTTGCGTGGGTAAAAGTGCCTTGAATTGATTATAGACCCTAACCAAACCGTGCCAGTCTCTCAGGCTAAAAACCCCCTTTTTCCGTTAGAATTAGGATATTAGACTAACATAGGTTTAACATAGGTTTAAAATAGAATAGAATTAATATAGTAGATAACCAAGATATTAATAAAATTGATATATTTAACCTCGCTTCAAGTGTTCGACACCTTACTTACCACGAAACTACTAGCGATCGGGTACACTGCCCATTAAAGTGTTGTTTTTGGTTTAATCGGCAAAATATAAATTTAAAACTTGAATTTTCTTAAATATACCATACAACGATAGCACATCAATTGGTTTGTTGTGGTTAGCATATATTGCGCCTAAGTTTACCATTCTTGGGTCTTGTAGTAAGACACATAGTTTACGTAGGCTGTACCTTGAGAACGCGAACCAAGGATTGTTTTGAAAATCATGATCATTTTGAATGTTTGGTCGAACGCTCCAAGGTGTTTGTAGCCTTTTATTTGGTTAGGAGATTTCTCTCCTTTAGAATGTGTTAGGTTGATGATGCAAAGACCTTTGGTTTTGGTGAAAATTACTTCTTCCGGAAGAATGGTTGTTTTGAAAAGATGGTCTTCGAGCATATGAGTTTGAAGGTCTCATATGTGGTGTGGGTAAGATAGGTCTTGGGTCAACTCGAGGTCGAATGTATCCAAGTCCATTATGTGAGTCTGAATGATACCCTTGATGTTTTGATCCTACTCGTTTAATGGGTGCTTGGGGACCTCGAGTGTTTACAAAGGGAGATTTAGGAACTATGTGTATAACAAAACTTTTTGACAAAGTTTATTTTTTACTCTCTTTAACAAACACTATTGGTTTTTTAGACTCATGGAAGTATTTCTAACATTCTTTTAAAATCCAAGACCTTCCTTATCTTGAGACGTTTTTTGACGACTTAACATGTCGTCCAAAGCAATACTACTCTCCTTTAATTTTGAAGAATTTAACGCTTCATCTTGAAGTTTTGAAACATTTCATTTCAAAGAGTCAACCTCTTTAGTGAGTACATCACATGTTTTGCAAGGTTCAATCACCTCTTTATTGTTTGCAAGTTTCTTTACTTCAATTTAAAGGTCACTGATTTTACTTGAAAGTTTAGAGTTCTCATTTTCAAGAGAACGTTTTTCTTTTAAAAGTTTTTCAAAAGTTTTAGTAAAATCTTTGTTAAACCTTAAGAGTTCCTCATTCTCTTTTTGCAAATCAATATTAGAGCTAGATGGTTTGGATACTACCTCTTGAGAGTCAATTTCTATGAGACAAGTTGCATCGTTTAGAGGTTCATCACCATCTTCACTATCGCTCCATGATCCTCTGACAAACGCCTTGTTCTCCTTCGGCATTCTACACTCACTAGCAAAGTGGCCTTCTATTCCGCAATTATAGCAAGCCCCCTTTGGCTTTAACCCTTCACCACCTTTGTTTCCAAAGTTATTACCACGGCTTTTTCCAAACTTATTAGCACCATTACCAAATTGATTACCGCGTCTGAACCGATTACCCTTACGGAAGTTCCTAGCCAACAAATTGAATGCTTCGGCTTCTTCTTCATCTATTTCTTCATAGCTTCCTCCTTGACTATTACTATCATCGTTAGTTTGATCCCTAGTGACTTTAGCTTTAAGAGATAATGACTTAACCTTTTCTTTTGTAGTCTTAGAAGCTACCCCGTCATTGCCCAAGACCATTTCATAAACTTTAAGGTTGCCAATTAGCTCGTCAAGAGGAGGAGTGGACAAATCTTTGGCTTCTTTAATGCATGTTACCTTAGCTCTCCATTTTAGTGGAAGAGCATGAAGAAACTTTCTAACATGATTCTTGCTTGAATAGTCCGGATCTAAAGATTTGAGACTAGTCATAATAGCATTGAATCGAGTGAAACCTCTATCGATAGTTTCTTCATTAGATATTGAAAACTTCTCATATTCTTAAGTCAGAAGATCAATCTTGTAATTATTAACTTGTGAATTATCTTGGTGAGTGATGATGAGTGTATGCCAAACTTCCTTGGTGGTTTTGCACATAAAGGCACACTCGTACTCTTTGCGGGGTATAGCGTTATAGATGGTCATCTTGGCTTCTTCATTCTTACCAAGTTGTTTCTTCTCGGTATCCTTGAGAAGTTCATACGGAATTTCTTTCATTAATTTTGTTTCTTCGTCTTAAACTTCGAAGCAGAAATTGCCACTCTAATGACTTGCCACAAGTTAATATCTTTGGACTTAACGTAAGTCTTAAAGCGGGATTTCCAAAAGAAAAATCCATTAGGTTCTAGCAAAGGCGGTCTTTGCATAGAACACCCCTTAACATTGTTCTCTTGAGCCATGGATCTTTACTCAACTTTTTCAAAAATCAAAGTTAGGATTTCGAGTTCTTGAAAAAGAAGTTTTCAACTTAAAACGACTTCTTTAGAAGGCTTTAACGTTTGAAAACTTGAGTAAACCGATCTAATACCAATTGTAGAACCATAGAGGGGGGTGAATACGGTTTTTTTGACTTCTTCAAAGTTTATAAAACTTCAAGTCTCGAAAGAGCCGAGTGGTGTATTATCCTACTTTGCAAAGTAAACAATAAGTAGATGGAGAGAAGAAAAGAGAAGAGAGACACCACGATATATACTGGTTAGGGAAGGCGGGTTTAGTCCTTCCGAATGTCCGATTGCGAACTCACGACACCGATAATATTACAAGTATAATCCTTATGGTGGACTATAAACTGTATTACAATTTAACTCCATCAACTTTCAACAAAGATCGGCGCTCACACAAAAGAGTTACCACCTACGGTATTTCACCCTCGAAATCCACCCCTAAGAACCCGTGATTCAACTTAACCCATGAACTCTAAAAGCCTTTCCCTTAGAATCTTAACAAACCCCAACTAGATCCCTAATGATCTAGGCTTGATCCCACTGATACAAGACTTCCCTTACAACTCAATAATAAAAGATAGTTTGATTTAAGAATCAAGTCCTAACCTAGCCTAGAGACTCAGTTCTAATAGAAAGGGTATGAGAAAGAAGACCCTCGACAAAACACACAAGTATGGATTATGTACTTGTGTGGCTCTCTTATGGAGATGTGTTCACTTCAATAGAATGAAAAAAATGAGAAGATTAGAACACTTTGATGTTTAGACTTAGAGGATTAGAGAGGAGGATAGAGAAGAAAAAATGTTTGCAAGAGGTGAGGAATGTAAAGGCCAAGGGTGGGTATTTATAGGCCAAGAGTCCCAAGTTGGGAAAAACAATTCGCACCTGGCGCACTACCCACGCGTTAGCGCGTAGCCAGCACGCTAGAATCTTGATATTGTTTTTCCTTGAGACTTTGACATTTTAAATACCCCATTTGTTAAACCCCCAATTGTACTTCACACTATGACCTTTCAATCATTCTTATGCTCAAGGTCAACCAACTCAAATAGCCATTTTATAAAATGTTTATGAAGTATAAAAAAAGCATTTTGCTTGTTTGATAAAGTAGAGATAGAAAAGAATTATCAAAAGATGCATTTTGGGTATTCCTTAAATGTGTAACTAGCCTAAGTGGGATACAACTAAGGGTTAGAAGGGCTAGTTGGATACCAAGGGAATATTCTTGGAATATTCTTTACTTGGTGAGAAAGGGGGGAAAGGAATTTGAAATTTGAATTTCAAATTCAATTAACCACATGTTGGATAAGAGAGATGAGTTGTGGATATGTTGCCAATGAGTTATCGTGAAGTGACTTGCTGTGATAGGATCCTCTTGAACTTATTTGAAATAAAGGGTAGAGATTAGAAGGGTACACATGGTTAAGTGGCATGATTAAGGGTTGTGAGAGAGTTGTGTTTATTATGTGAGTGAGTAGAGAGTGTTTAAAAGATTCTTTGTGTTTGTTTGAGATGTAGCATCAATCAAAGGGTTAAGAATAGAATGAGGGAGTTTAGATTGATAAGATGGCATGATCAAGAGTAGAGATGAAAGTATGTTTGTTATGTTTGTTTAAGAAATAATCTAATGGTGAAGAAGATAGAAGTGAAGGAGAATGGATTGTTGACATGTTTTGATCAAGGGTTGAGAAGAAGCGTGTATGTGTAATTTGAATTGTATGGAGAAGAAGATGAATAGTGAGTATGTGGTGGAGAATGTTTGGAAAAGATATGAAGGATTTTGGTAGGGAATGTTGGGGACATAAAGGTACATAGAGTACACAAGAAGTACATGTGTAAGGAATATGAGTTGACATTGTTGGGAAGGTTTATGTAAGGAAGGATTATGTGTAGGAAGGTAGTTTGTGTTTGAAATGTGTTAAAGAGGATTAGTAAGAGAGTAATTAAGATTAGGATGGTAAGTATGAAATTAAAGGATTGATTTGGGTTAATAATCACATTGCCATTAAGAAAGAAAAGAGTGGGCAAATGTAATTATGGGATGGTTTAAGAAGAAAGTGTTTAGAGTGTGTGTGAAAGAAATGAATCACTTGTCGGTTAAGAAGGATGATCAAGTGATTAGATAGAATGGGTTATAGAAGTGTATGGAGAAAGTAAGGACTTGTACATGTGAGGAATGAGTTTGTAAAAACATTTAAGGGTAAGGAAGTTAGAGAAGTCAAAGTATAATTAACTTTCAAATACTACAAACTCAATTAGTCATTTAGACTTTAATCCAAGATAATCAACATTGGATTTGATCACTAATCATCTTGATGCGAACAAGCTAAGTGCTTTGCATCTTAAGTAAAGCATATCCCATATCAGGAAAGGATGCGTTTACGCAAAGTGACCTTTGACTTGGTTTGAACCAAAATAGCCCGTTATATGATTAGAATCCTCATAGATCCAGATTAAGGTCAAATGAATGCTTTCGCTTGTTGGTATGTTGAGAGCATGATCATAATAGGTTTAGAAAGATGTTTTGGCATTGGCTAGAGGTGTTTGATAAAAGATTTGAGTTGGCATTTTATGTAAAAATGGGAGGATTCGTTTTTGCTCCTCTCAAAGTCTAAACCTCATTTGGAGTGTTCCCAAATGCTCAAATATCATGTACATACCTTTATCGAAGTTTCCACATGTGTCAGGTAAGAGGAAAGCCAACAACTAGCAAATCTGTAAAACGGACTTCCCAATTGGAGCGTTGGCCATGCGTCCGGTTTTTTGGATTTAGGCTATCGTTTGTTATTTTACGTTTTACGAATGTTTATTTATCATCATTAAAACATGAAGGAGATCCTAGTAAATGTTGCACCAACATTGATCTTAAAATGCAACATCAAAAAGAAAAAATGGCTTGTGATGTCTCTTGGAAGTCAAATATGACTATGTTGAGTGATGAAAACGTGTTGCTAAAAAATCAAGTTCAATCAACTGTTCAAGAAAGAGAAAATATAAAACTTGAATTTCAAAAGCTTTTCAATTCAATCAAAGCAACACGGGTTCAACATTAACAATAAGTCAATGAGTTAGTTGAGCATGTAAATTAAAAGACATATGCTTATGCTGATGTGCGTGCTAAGAATCAAGATCTTTTGATAACAATTTATGAACTCAAAGCGAAGCTTGCTGAACAAGCAAAGAACGTGAATACTAAGTTTTATAAATTTGCAACTTTAGAGAAACTAGTTTGTGTTACACCATTGAACAAAAATAAAGAGTTAAAAGCTATAACAATTTCTAAGATTGAGATAAAAACATATAAGTCAAAACTAGTCACTTCATGTTCTATATCTAAAAATGAGCAAAGTCAGAAAAAGAATGTGAATTAATCGCAAGGGACATGTATAGAATCACAAAAACATAAACAAAAATGCCAGCAGATAAAACTAACAAGTTTTCTTGTAATTCCACATGAGTAGAAAGTTCTAGTAGTGTTAGCATATCAGAGTCTAAGGATACTAATTCAAAGAAAAGAGTCTTGTTGAACACTAAGTCTAAGCGCACTTCTAAGGATGTCAAGAAATCTCAAAGGAGTTTTACTTCAGTTGCTAATAAGAATGATACAATGACTGTAAATGTTGTTCATGATGGTTCAAATCTTGTATGTGTTTCTTGTGGCAAAGATGTTTTTATGATTTCTCATGATAAATGTGTTGCTCGTTATGCTTTGTCACCGAATTCTAGGGTAAAAAGAGCCTTATTCACCTCCCTTGTAGCCGCAAAATCAAGTAAATTAAGAGCTACCCATGTAGTTGAAAAATCTAGGTTTAGTGTTGCTACACCAACAAAAGCAACAAATAGGGTCTCTAGTGCATCACCACTAACTCTAGAATCTAGGCAAAATCAGACACTTAGCACTTACATGAAAAACAATATAAAATGAGTAGGAAGTGGCAAAAGTAGTTTGAACACCAATCATGTTTTAATTGGTTACCCAAGAGCTCAAATGCCAAAACACCACCACATGTGTCTATGAGTAGTGCTAGTCATAGAACTAACTCTAAAAATACCGGTTACCACTCAAAAATTGGTAGCCATATTGTCCACTCCTCTATCCGAATTTGTTTCATGTGATGAAGGTGATTCAAATTATCCTTTGTATTGTTGATAGCGGATGTTCAAACCACATGACTAGGGATCTTAAACTGCTAAGAAGTTTCGTTAAGAAATTCATGGGCACAGTCCGCTTTGGCAATGATAACTTCGCTTCAATCACTGGATATGGAGATTATATTCAAGGCAATCTTATCATATGTCATGTATATTATGTTGAAGGCCTCAGACATAATCTTTTCTTGATTGGACAATTTTGTGATGGAGATCTTAAAGTAGCCTTTCGTTTAAACACTTGTTTTATACGGAATTTGGAGGGTGAATATTTACATACTGGTTCTCGTGAATCTAATCTCTACACCATCTCCATTTCTGATATGGCGGCTTCATCTCCAGTTTGTCTAATGTCCAAAGCCACGTCAACAAAACCACGGTTATGGCACTGGCGATTTTCTTATTTGAATTTTGTTACCATTAATCAACTCTCTAAAACGAACTAGTTGATGGGCTTTCGATATTTAAGTATGACAAAGATCACTTATGTTCTTCTTGTGAGCAAGGAAAGAGCAAAAAGGCCACATTTCCATCGAAGTTGGTTCCAAGCACAAATTCCAAACTTGAATTACTTAATATGGATTTGTGTGGACCAATGAGGGTTGAAACTATTAATGGAAAATGATACATTTTGGTGATTGTCGATGACTACTCCCGCTATACTTGGGTGTTTTTTCTTCGAACAAAAGATGAGACTCCAGAAATAAATATGAAGTTCATTAATGAGATTCAACGGAATATGAAGGCTTAAGTTTTGAAAATCTGGTCTAATAATGGAACTGAGTTCAAAAATGCAACACTAAAGTCGTATTATGAAAAGCTGGGCATTCTGCATCACACGTCAATTGCTCGAACGCCTTAGCAGAATGGTGTTGTTGAACGCAGAATTAGAACATTTGTTGAGTCTGTAAGAACAATACTTATCTTTTCAAAGCTACTAGAATTCCTATAGGCCGAAGCAATTTCCACAGCTTGTTTTACTCAAAATCACTCTCTTGCACACCCTTGGTACAATAAAATGCCTTATGAGGTGATTAAGGGTAAAAAACCCAATGTTTAATACTTTCATGTGTTTGGTTCCCTATGCTACCCAGCAAATGATCGATATGATCTTGGGAAGATGAAGCCTAAAGCAGACATTGGTATCTTTTTTGGTTACTCTGAGTCATTAAGGGGGTTTTGCGTTTATAATCGTCGAACAAGGAAAATAATGGAAACCATCCATGTCAAATTTGATGAACTCATAGCTATGGCTTCTGAATGCAACAATTCAGGTTCCGGTGTTAATTGCTTGAATTTTCAAGATTC
>BQNB010007670.1:0-87843 GCA_026074375.1 Tanacetum coccineum | reverse complement strand
TTTAGCCCCTAAAGTTTTGTAAAAAAGGATTTTGGGCTTTTGTTGGGCTTGGGTTTGTGTTGGGCCCATTGGGTTTGGGTTGGGCCTTCAAAGTCTTCACAGTCTTCATAGATATACTATTGGGCTTTCCCGGCCCATCAGATGGGTAAAGATTGCATTCAATAGTATTCTTCAGTTCCGGCTCCGGTTTGACTGCTGATTCTTCAGTATTGACTCTGACTTTGACATTTTTGGACTTTGGCCTTGATTTTGCACAGTCTTTTCCATTCCATGCTCAGGTTTGTCATTTTGGCTTGGTTTTCTGTCTTTTTGTTGATATCCACTTCCTGCACAATACAAATGCAAAACAAACATATATTTGGCAGTTTTTGTCTGTTTTTGGTCATTTAAGCTCGTTTTTAGAGGTAAAAGATATGTGTAATTAAGCACTTATCAAGTTTATGTGTCAAATGGGTGTGGTTATCTATAATGTTGCGCTTAGAAACGTGACTTCCCACAACGAACTTACTCGAATCTTGATTTAAATCTGTCTGTTAAATTACACACATAATTATATACTCTTAGTGACCTGCTATGTGTTATTTATAAAACTTGTTTTTGGACAAATAAATACTGACATTAAACTATGAAACTTATTTTCTTAGAAATTTATATGTTTTTAATTGACCATGGCTTTAGTGGACTTCTAGGGTTAAATTGAACATTAATCTTTTCCCGCGCCACTACATGCTTCGGCATATGAGGCAATTATTAGAAGAACTTGTGTTTTCTGATACATGCAGGAGTACAATATAGGGCTTGATCAATTTGTAATGCTTCCCACGATATTAGCACATATAAAAACTAAGTTAACAAATGGGTTTTCTTAACTTGTGCTACAAAGATGTTTTGCATGCTTCTTTGTACACCATTTTGACACATGTTTTCATAAACTTATGTGTATACCCCTATGTGAAATTTTAAGTCTATGCCAACTAAACTAAGAACACGTGCATTTGGTTTGACTTCTCTGGTCAGACCTTAGGGCCTTTCCAACCCATGGCAAATTTTTTCATGGGTCAGATCTATGTCAATTTTTGCATGTTCTTTTTTGGTGGACTTAAATCGAGTTACCTTGTCAGACCTCGGACCCGAGGAATAAGATGAGACAAAACATGTACATGACATTACTATATGATTTACTAAAGTTATGTGTCTCATAAATCTAAGAGTTGCATTTACAATGCAATTAATGCTCATTGCTTACCTCTTGCCCCCACTTGTTTATACGCTGGTCAGACCTCTGGTAATAAGTGGGAGGTCAAGTTGGATCTTAGTCTTATTAGTAATTAATTGGGTAGTTAATTCTTCTAAGAATTTAATTATCAAAAATATTAATTATTTGAACTTTTTCTGATTGTAGATGACTACCACAGTCGTAAACAATTCAGTTTTCAGGGGTTTGTTTAAGAAATAGAAATTAACTGGACCTAACTTTATCGACTAGTACTGACAACTTCTATTATCTTATCAGCCGAAGATAAGTTAAACTATCTAGAGCATCCAATCCCTGCTGCTCCTGTTCCAACTTTTGCTAGACAGCAAGTTCCCCTCGAAGCTCTTACAGCTCACGCTGCATGGGTTAAACGACAAAAGGAAATTGTTGTTCTTATGCTTATGACCATGGAACCAGATCTCCAACGGCATCTGGAAAAACTTGGTGCATATGACATGCTATAGGAGTTGAAAACTCTGTTTTCTCAACAAGCAGAGCAGGAACTTCTTCAAACCGTGAGAGAGTTTCACGCGTGCAAACAGGAAGAAAGACAATCTGTAAGTTCATATGTTCTAAAGATGAAGAGCTATATAGACAATTTGGAGTGTCTGGGTCATCCCGTGTCATTAAGCCAAGTAGTGAGCCTCATCTTGGTCTCTCTGCAAAAAGGAATATGACAGCTTTGTGCAAAACTATAATATGCAAGACATGGGGAAGACGATAAATGAGTTGCATGCCATGCTTAAGCTACATGAGCAAACTCTACCAAAGAAAGATGCACCTGCACTTCATGTATTTAGAGCAGGCAAGGTCCAAAAAAAAACACAAAAATAGGAATTAACCGTTGGTTTACAATGATGTTTGTAGGAATTAAATGTTGTTACTCTCCTCTCCTTACACCTCTCCTTTGCCAAAATTACTGCCAAAAAGATATTTCCAAGGATTTGCTCTGAGTTCAGTATTATCTATCTGTCGCGTGCAGTAGCGTGGCACAAGAGAATATCTAAATGCCCTAAAATTTGTGCATATATAATCATGATGCATGAACCCATAAACAGGTTGTCGAGGGAGTAGAGTGTGCTATACGATGGCTGTATGGACCTAGCATAATATAATTAATCTCTGAGCAATAAGTGATCACACGGCATGTAAATTGAACAACACACGGCTGTATGAGTTAAGCTTTCCAAAAATTCTCTTACGAGAAGTATAGCGACGCGCGAGATGGGCTCTTAGAACAAGCAAACAGCATACGCGTAAGTCTTCTGGTCTACAAGCATACGCCTGTATAGTCTTCTTGGAAGAAATGTTCTTTAAAAACTTCAATATCATCCATCTTTGATCCGCAATGCCATCCATCTCTAATCCACTCCATCCGCATCAAATCATCATACTAAACTTACAAAACAACTTTATAACATAATTAAGCACATATTTCATCTAACAAGAACTAATATGGACCAAATTATGGATTATTGCCTCGTAAAATAAGGATGATTTATACAATATTAGGAATACAAGATGATGCAGGTATACAAGATGAGGCGGGTATACATGATGAAGCGGGTCTACAAAAGGAGGCGGGTCTACAAAAGAAGAAGCAATGAACATTTTGCGTTGGTTTCCCTTAAAACCAAGGCTTCAAAGATTGTTTTTGTCTTCGAAAATAGCTCATCTTATGAAATGGCATCATTTGGAACAGGTAAAAGTTGGTAAACTATATCACCAAGCTAATGCACTCTCGTGGAAACACTTTGATGAAAAGCATCCTGAATTTGCAAGCGATCATCGAAATGTTTGTTTGGCTCTAACAAGTGATGGTTTCAATCCATTCAGATCAATGAATCTAAACTACAGTATTTAGCATGTCTTTGTTATTCCATAGAATTTACCTCCAGGTCCCAAAAGCCCTAGTACTAAAGCATTAGATGTTTACATGTAACCTTTGATAAAAGAGTTAAAAGAGTTGTGGGGTGGTATCGATACAAACGAATCAAAACATCAACATGAAAGCTGTAGTTATTTCTACAATATCTGATTTCCCTGGATATTCCAACCTCTTTGGGTGGAACGCTAAAGGGGAATATGCATGTCTTGTATGTGCTTTTGACAAAACTTCTAAATGGCTAGATCATGGTAGAAAATGGTGTTACACGGGCCATCGAAGATGGCTTGAACGAAATCATAGCTCACATAAACATACTTGATCCTTCAATGGACATCAAGAATGAAGACAAGCTCCTATTATGGCGTCTGGAGATGATATTCTAAATCAATTGAAAGGTGTCGATTTTCTTTCTGAAAATGTTAAAAAGAGTTCTTGGAAAAGGAAAAGCATTTTTTTCATTACCTTACTCGAAAAACTTGTTTCGTCACAATCTTGATGTAATGCATATTGAAAATAACATATGTGATGATATTGTCGGGACTTTTCTTGATTAAGTGGAAAAGTCAAAAGATAACCTGAAAGCTCGTCTAGACTTGGAAAAATGGGGTATACGATAAGAACTTCATCCAAAAAAGAATTCAAGAAACGTAAATCTATCTTTCCCGAAAGCATGTTATGAAATGACTCGAGAGGAGAAATATACGTTCTTAGAAACCCTTAAATCTATCAAGCCTCTTGATGAATATTCGTCTAATAACTCTCGTTGTGTGCAATTAAAAGATAGGAATCTTATGGGGATGAAAAGTTATGATTGCCACATGTTGATGCAAGAATATCTGTGAATAGCGCTACGTGGTACTTTGCCTGATTATGTTAGCAATGTAGTAATTGAGCTATGCGATTTCTTTAGGCAGATTTGTCTAAAAGATTTAATGGAAGATTTCTTGAATCCCTAGTTGTTGTAACATTATGCAAAATGGAACAAATTTTTCCTCCTTTGTTCTTTACTGTCATGCTTCATTTAGTGATCCATCTAGTTAGGGAGGTACGACTTGGAGGTCCAGTACCTTTTCGGTGGATTTTTCCTATTGAAAGGTGACTTTTTTATTCATAATAGTTATACCTTTTACTTTACTATTTCTAAATGTAGTAAAACTTTCACTTAATTTCAGGGACCTTATGACTCTTAAATCAGATGTAAGAAAAAAAGCTTATCCAGAAAGTTTAATTGCTGAAGGGTATTTAGTGAGAGAAAGCTTAACCTTTTTCTCTCGATAGTTGTCTGGAGTAGAAACCTTATTTACGACACGAATAAGAAATGATGACGATGGTGGTGACAATCAAAAAGAAATTGAAGAATTAAACTTCCTTCGTCCCGGTTGACCTTTTGGAAAGCATGCACCTTCTGACCTATCATCTCTCAAAAGGAAAAGGATCCCTAATTATGAAATTGATGACCAGTCCCTTAAACAAGCATATCACTATGTGTTATTTAATGTTAACTAGGCCACACCTTTTCTTTATTTTAAAAATTTTTTGAGAAAAAAAAAGAACGGGACGATTAGCGGAGCGCGAGGTTTGAGGAAACTTAAAGTTTTATTCATAAAAAAAACAGACCGATGACTCCAACAGTGCGAGAGGGTATTCCGAGAAAAAAAAAAGTTTTATTTTAAAAATATTTTGAGAAAAAAAAGAACGGGACGATTAGCGGAGCGCGAGGTTTAAGGAAACTTAAAGTTTTAATGCACCCCGGTCAACCCGGTGCATTTAATGGACACTAAATGCAAAAGGCCATTTAATGCATGCAAGAGGGTATTCCGAGGAAAAAAAAGGAAATGCGAGAGGGTATTCCGAGAAAAAAAAGGAAAGTTTTATTTTAAAAACTTTTTGAGAAAAAAAAAGAACGGGACGATTAGCGGAGCGCGAGGTTTGAGGAAACTTAAAGTTTTATTCATAAAAAAACAGACCGATGACTCAAACAGCGCGAGAGGGTATTCCGAGAAAAAAAAAAGTTTTATTTTAAAAAAAATTTCAGAAAAAAAAGGGAAAAAAAATGGTAAAAAAAAAGGAATAACTGTTAAAAAAAAAAAAAAAGGAAACGTTTCATTAATGTGGGGGTGGGGCCGGGTAAATTTTTTTTAATGTGACCCGGTTATTTGGCGGGCCGGGTCCCCCGCCTTTTGTATATATATAGTAATATTTTATAGGGTTACAGTACGCTTAGAAGAACAAAGGGATCCAAGAGTAATCCCACCCCCTTGCCCATGCACTCATCTTAGTGCAGGATACCCCTAGTACACCCCCGAGCCTATCTTATTCAAACCGGTTCTCATAAATTTCTGGTTAGCCGACTATTAATGA
The DNA here is from genome assembly GCA_026074375.1 of Tanacetum coccineum. Classification (NCBI taxonomy): domain Eukaryota; kingdom Viridiplantae; phylum Streptophyta; class Magnoliopsida; order Asterales; family Asteraceae; genus Tanacetum; species Tanacetum coccineum. The sequence continues at coordinate 82,339 of BQNB010007670.1, read as the reverse complement.
AGAGAGAATTGTCGCCCTTAGAAACCAATCGTCCTCCCAGAATCACATCTTAGCATCACTTGTATTGTACTCATTTTTAGTACATTATTGTTTTAATCTAAGTTAATTATTGAGTACACGGTTGCTAAGTCCTTATCCTTGTAAATACTGTTTTGGGACGATTGGGATTCATGGTAGTATTTATTTCGTAGAAGAATGGGGAAGAATAGTTAAGTCAATACCCCCATATGTTTGTTAGATGATCTCCATGTTATTGATCCACCACCTCCAATATGGGACATTAGTTAGATTATAAATATCAAGTATGTAAAAGCTCAAGTGTAGGGGTACGTGTTATAAACCCCAAGTTATGATGTATTATGTTATTAAAAAAAAGAGATTGATGTAGAGTTTGTATATCTTCGTCCAAGTCTTGGCTTAGCAACCAAACCAGCGTGTATTCGTGTAAATAATTAGCTAACCCTTCCACTCTAAATTCACCCAAAGCCACCCAAATGTATCCCATCCGTTTCCGTTTCCATTATATGTTATCTTACACCTACACCCCACAACCCTTTAAAAGACCTCTTTGATAGTAATGAATAATGCTTGCGCCTAGCGGTGGAGGTTTGATCATTTACCAAGCCTATGGTAATTTATATGCTATGACAGGTAATGAGTGTTGATTTTCCGTTTCCCCATTTTGTTATAATCTATTACACACCCGAGAGAAAGAGAGAATCCCAAACATTTATGTGAGGTGCTAGTATGTACTTTCCGTGCTTTTAATTACGAGATCTAGAAGGTTGTGTTGTAAAATACTTTTAAAGAGTAACTTAAATGACCATCATATTGTTATAGTCTAGATAAAAAATCCCATTTGCTTGAGGACAAGCAAATCCCAAGTGTAGGGGTATTTGATGAGGTGTCATTTTATACACTATTTTGGGGTCATTTAACCCCCTAAATCATGCAAATATGCCCAGATTATGTGCTTAATCGTTTGTTTTCAGGTTTTTAGCACTTGGATGGCATTTGGAGGAAATACACGTGACTTGGGCTCATTTAGAGAAGAAACGGACGAGATTACGGACCATACAACCAATCCATGAAGATATATTGTCTCATTAGAGCGTAGGAGACAGAGCGTCGCAGGCATAAAGCGATGCCGTCGTGATCCATCTAGTGACGGTGTCAGAGATTTAGTGACGACGTCAGGACATGGCCGACTTAATGAGGATATAGAATCATCCACGTAGCGACGGCCTAAGGATTACATCACACGCCGTCGCAGTGAAATCTCTAAAGTTTCCTGTATAGGGAGGTGGAACATCATTATACCCTAAACCTGTTTTGCACTTATCAACTATCTGACTGTCTATTAGTTTGCTTAAGCTTTTAGATGAATTCTCAAGTTTTTCTATTGTTAGCTGAATTTCATCTTTTTGTTTTTAAGTCAGTTCCAACTTCCTCCTAAGCTCTATAATGGCTACGTCTTTTAAGTAAATCTCACGTTTTAAGAGCTTGATATCTTCTTCATAAACAGACTCATGTTTCTTATAAACTGATAGTCTTGCTTCTACAGAGTCTAAACCTATTTTATAAGTAATAGCATTTATCTTAGATGTCCTTAAGTCTTTTAATAGCTGTTCATTTTGTTCTTTAAGAATTTTAAAATTTTCCAAACAAGATGATGAACAGTTTGAATCAGTAGATACCTCAGAGTTAGAACTTGTAGAAGAGTAAGCCATGAGTGCAAAGTTAGTTGGACCTTCTTCTGCTTGATCACTCCAATCATAACCAGAACCATCACAAGACACCAAAGCATTAGAAGTAGTTATCTCCACTGGCACAACCCTTCTTGTGTTCTCCCTATTCCTGTTTTCTTAGTTCCTTGGAGCCCTGCACTCCCTTGCAAAGTGTCCCCTTTTGTGGCAGTTGTAACACTCCACCTTGGACTTATCAAACCCAATGGTCTCATTACCATTAACAGTAAGCTTTCTTCCAGTGTTCTTCAAGAATCTCCTTGCACTCATTGTTAGCATAGCCATCTGCCTCCTTAAGTCCATCTCTTCTAAATCATCAAGATGAATTTGTTGCAGGTCCTCATTGTCAAGTTGTGGACTATTTCGTTGACTTGCAAAGAAAGCACAGATAACAACATCACTCAAGTTGTCAATTGTTGTTGAGTTAATAGCAGTAACTTGAGTGCTAGCAGTTATAGCATCATGAGCAGTATTAACTACTCCATTTGTACTGCTGATGCTGTTTAAAGACACAAAGGCTATGTTTTGTGTGTTTGTACTTGAGCTTGATGTCCTTTTGACCTCTGGTTCATAGATCTTTAGGTTGTTGTAAAGATCATCCAAGCTTAATGTATCTATCTTAGGCTTGTTCCTCCACACAATAGTATGTGTGTTCCATTCTGGTGACAGACTTCTTAATAACTTCTGATTTACATCTTCTTGTCAGATACTTTCACCATGAATCTCCAACTGACTGATAAGCTTTTAAAGCCTATCAAAGGTTTGATCTAACACCTCTGATCTAGATGCAGTTAAAATTTCATACTGCTGCTTTAGAAGATTCCTCTGAGTCTTTTTAGTAGCAGCATTCCCTCCAAACCTCTTCTCAACAGGCCGCAGCAATGACTTGGCATCTTTGATGGAGTTAAACTTCAATTGATGTTCATTAGGGATGCCTATTAATAAAGTGCTTCTTGCCTTCAACTCTAACCTCCTTTGTGCCTTATCTTCAGCAGTTGCAGGAGCAATTATAGTCTCAACACCTTCAACAAGTTTTGTTATTAGAGGTGAATTACCATTCTCTATGTCTTCCCATAGAGAATAATCAACCATCTGTATGTATTGTTCCATCCTCATCCTTCAAAGCTCATACTCACCTGGTTTGAGCATAGGCACTTTTGATGCAGTCACCATATGTATTGAGTCTTGATCCATGTCTTCTTAGCAAAGTTTCTCAAAATAACAAGCTCTGATACCACTTGTTGATCCCACTTCAATGGATATTGAATTCCTTAGCTTGTGTAAGGTTTAGTTATGCAATATAAATCCTACACAACTATGATAGAAACTTTGTTTGATAATACTAAAGATTATGCGGAATCTAATCTTTAATATACAAAGAATTCTTCAATAAAACAGTAATTCTAATGAACACACAGATTAACATTCAAAAGCTTCAATATATTAATACGAATACTCTAACTAGTATTAGGTTTACAAAACCTTGAAGCTATAACGATATCAAAACAAAAGATTTCTAGATATGATTCTGATATCAAATTCTATGTCCTATGACCTCCTTTTATACACCAAAGAGTCCTAGTCGATTTACACTATATTACAAAAACTTAGAATATTCTTAAAGATCTATTCTATAAATAAAAATCCTTATCAACTAAGTAATCTTGATCTTTAAGCAATCTTTATCTTCTATAAGCAGTCTTTATCCTTTCAGTAGTTGTAATCTTTTCAGCAGTTGTAACTTTGTAATAGCAACATTAACTCTGAACACCGACAGTAGTAACTTATACACCAGCAGCATTAATTGTGTACAAGCAATAGTAAGTACTTAGAATATTTTCTTCAATCTTCTACAGCAATACTAACTTTACTCTAGTAGTACTAACATATACTAGCAGTAGTAACTATGAACTAGCAGTACTAACTACTTAGCATATTTTTTCATTAAATTTGTGCTAGCAGTAGTAACACACACCTGAGCAGCAGTAACTTCAAACAACATCAAGAAGCTTGTACTTTTAATCCCAACATACATTTTACCCAAAAACGCAAAATTTTAGTGTCACTTATCTCGCTTCCAACCCTTACCTATTGATCTAAATAAATTGTCACATAAATCACCTATGTTCACTTAGGTGTTTACTAACTACCTTATTTGCCCCAAAAGCATACCACATGTACAAGTACCTCAAATAAATTCCTAATTCAAAAGTACCCAAATTCGGAACTAAATGTGTACTAAAAAGTTTGACCTTGTTTACCATACTTAGACAATGAATTAATACCTGAGCTTGGAGCTGGAGTTAATAGACATATAGAAATAGACTTCTTTGTTTTAGCTAACCTTAATTCGAATTTTAAATAGGGATTTTACCTCTCTAATTCTGACCTAAATCTGACCCGTATTTACTGTTTTGACAACTTTTCTTGCAACGACCATTTGACTAACTTCCCTAACTCAAAATCATTCGAGGCCTGACTTTTTGAAAAGTAGACTCTCTAAAATACAATTTAGGCACTAGAAACACCTCAAAACATGTTAACATCATGGAGATATTATCAGTTGAACACAGCCCTAAAATCTGCCAACCCTAATTCACAAATTAACGCGATCTAAGCCTAACCGTTTACACCAATATGATCCTAATTAAACCCTAAACGCACTAGCATGATCATAACATTATTAATTACAGAAGTTTTAAAACCCTAATGATCCACCATGATAATTGTTACATGATTTGAAAAGGAATAAGCTAGATTAGAAAACTTACCTCTTGATTACTAGATCCTAACACCATAATTCTTGGCTAGCTCTTGATTAAAATTTTGTCTTCCTTGTTCTTAGGGGGAGGGATTTCGTATGGTAGAGAGGGGAAGGAGGAAAAAAATAAATGAGCTAGGGTTATATATATATATATTAGACTAATTATATAGAGTACTAGTCTAACTAAACTTGGGTTTAAACAAAATACATTTTTTTCCTTTTTCTCTTAAAAACTGACCGACCCCTATATATATTATATATTTTTATATATTTTTTATTATTAATTATACTTATATTTATATTACCTTAATTTCCTAGAAAAACCTAGGTAAAATTAGTAAACATTTTTCATGAAAAACTAAATACTAACTTTCTATTTATAACTTTCAATTCCAAAAACACTTTCTATATTTAGAAAGTTCCTTACTAACTCTCATATTTCACGAACCTAATTCACTTCCATTATGACATACTTTCTACAATAATCCAACACATAATTATCCACAAATTGACGTAGCAATGCATGCAAGATGTCACTCATTTCCAATGTCACTACACGTGAATAAAATGGAAATAACCCTCAATATCACAACCTATTCTAAAATGAGATGAACACGAACCTTAGAATGATAAGCATGCACACAGATAAAGCCACATAGCACACACATATAACACGTATACACACTTAGCCAACTCTAAAAGTATGACTAACCTACTCAAATCATGGGTGTCACAGTATCCCCTCTTAAAGGAAATCTTGTCCCGAGATTTAACTAGCCGATTCAACAGCACGATCAACAAATAACTAAGGATACTTAGACTTCGTATGGTCTTCGCGCTCCTAAGTAAATTCGGGACCACGCTTTGAATTCCAACAAACTTTTACAAGTGATATCTTACTACGCTTCAAACTCCTAACCTCACGGTCCATAATCTCTACGGGTTCCTCAACAAAACGAAGAGTCTTGTCGATCTTAATTTCATTTAATGGCACATGTAAATTAGCATCCGCCAAACACTTCTTCAAATTTGACACGTCGAATGTGTCTTGCACACTACTCAATTCCTCAGGCAATCTTAACCGATAAGCTATAGGGCCAATCCTTTCAAGGATCTCGAATGGTCCTACATACCTCGGGGCTAACTTTCCTCTCTTTCCAAAACAAATTACGCCTTTTCAAGGCGACACCTTTAATAACACACGATCTCCTACCTCGAACTCCAACGGCTTACGTCTATTATCAACATAACTCTTTTGACGATCCCTCACCGCTTTGAGCTTTTCTTTTATCAACACTACCTTATCAGTTGTTTCTTGTACCAGTTTGGGTCCAATCAAACTACTTTTACCATTTTCCGCTCATAGAACAGGCGACCTACATTTTCTTCCATACAATGCTTCGAACGGAGCACACCGAATACTAAAATGATAACTATTGTTGTAGGATAATTCAGCTAGCGGTAGATGAACATCCTAATTGCCACCAAAGTCAATACCACATGCCCTTAACATATCCTCCAAAGTCTAAATCGTACGCTTACTTTGGCCATCCGTTTGAGGATGATAAGCTGTGCCCATATCCAATCGCGTCCCTAAAGATTTTTGCACTGTTTGCCAACAACGTGATGTAAACTGTCCATCTTGATCTAAAATAATCGACACGGGAACTCCGTGTCAAGCGACTATCTCATCGATGTACACCTTTGCCAATCTCTCAGTACTATAATCCTCTAGTATCGCTAGAAAATGAGCCGACTTGGTCAGCCTGTCGACTATTACCCAAATCGTATCATGCCCACTCTTCGTCTTAGGTAACTTGGTGATAAAATCCATGGTGATCTTATCCCACTTCCATTCTGGTATCTCGGGTTGTTGCAATAAACCCGAAGGCCTTTGATGCTCAGCCTTTACCTTAGAACAAGTTAAACATTTGCTAACATAAGTATCAATATCCCTCTTCATTCCTGGCCATCAGTACATATCTCAAAGATCATGGTACATCTTATCCGCTCCAGGATGTACAAAGTACTTAGTCTTATGAGCTTCGTCCATAATTATTGTTCTCATCCCACCTACTAACAAAACCTATATACAGTCCATAAAGTATAAACTCTCATCTTCTTTTCTTTCCATCTGTTGATCTAACCCATGTAGATTTTCTGCAAGTACGTTCTCTTGCTTGAATGCCTCACCTTGGGCTGCCAGTATCATTCCTCTTACACCAGGTTAAATAGTCATAGCCATTGCTCATACACGTCTAGGTTTCACTCGTTCCTTCCTACTCAATGCATCAGCCACCATATTCGCCTTACCTGGATGGTAGCGAATCTCACACTCATAGTCACTAAATAACTCAATCCGCCTCCTTTGACGTATATTCAACTCCTTCTGATCAAATATGTGTTGAAGACTCTTGTGATCCGTGTAGATGACACTCTTCGTACCATACAAATAATGCCTCTAAGTTTTAAAGGCAAACATAACTGCTCCCAATTCCAGGTCATGCATTGTATAATTCTTCTCATGGATCTTTAGTTGTCTCGATGCATAGGCAATTATTTTGCCTCTTTGCATGAGTACACAACCTAATACCTGATTCGACGCATCACAGTATACTACAAAATCTTCAACCTCATCAGGTAGTGACAATATCAGTGAATCACACAATTTACTCTTCAAAGTCTGGAAGGCATCTTCTTGTTCCACGCCCCACTCATACTTTTTGTTTTTCTGAGTCAACGAAGTAAGAGGTTTAGCAATCTTGGAGAAGTTTGTGATAAAACCTCAGTAGTAACCTACTAACCTCAAAAATGATCAAATTTTAGACAGTGTTGTAGGAGCTTTCCAATTCTTTACTGCCTCAATCTTACTTGGATCCACGTGAATACCAGATTGGTTGACCACATGACCAAGGAAATGCACTTCTTGCAACCAAAACTCACACTTAGAAAATTTAGCATGCAACTTCTCATTCTTTAACAATTCTAACACCAACCTCAAATGACCTCATGTTCCTCCTTAGACTTGGAGTAGATCAAAATGTCATCAATGAAAACAATGACAAACTTATCTAGGTACGGTTTACAAACTCGGTTCATCAAATCCATAAAGACTGTTGGTGCATTGGTTAATCCAAAGGGCATAACTATAAACTCAAAATGTCCATATCTCGTTCGAAACGCGATCTTTTGAATATCATCCTCATGTACTCGGAGATGGTGATAACCCGACCTAAAATCTATCTTGGAGAAATAACGTGATCCTTGTAGTTGATCAAATAAGTCATCAATTCTAGGGAGAGGATAGCGGTTCTTAACAGTCAACTTGTTTAATTCCCTATAATCAATGCACATGCGAAAAGAGCCATCCTTCTTCTTAACAAATAACACAGGTGCTCCCCACGGAGAATGACTCGGTCGTATGAAAACCTTGTCTTGCAACTCTTGAAGCTGCCCAGACAATTCTTGCATTTTCGAGGGCGCTAGACGATATGGAGACTTCGCAACCGACGTCGCTGCAGGAACTAAATCTATGCGAAACTCAACTTGTCTATGCGGTGGTAATCCCGACAAGTATTCCAGGAACACATCAATAAAGTCTCGTACCACATGGATGTCACTCAACTTAGGTTCATCTACCTTCGCGTTGATTAGGGCTTGGCGACCCTCGGAGTACGTTCCCCTTGAACCCGAAGTATCCCACTACCTTCCAATGGTATTTCAACCACCTTATCATGACATACTATCACAACCTTATTCTGGGACAACCAGTCCATCCCCATAATCACATCGAAACTTCTATGACCCAACGGTATCAAATTTATGCTAAACAAAGAATTTCCTAGTTCTAGTTTGCAGTCACAGATAATCCTATCAACTTCTACTTTCTTACCATCTGCTACTTCTATCACATAACCAAGATTTACAATACTGGGTTTCACATTTAGTAAAGGCGCAAATTCAGTAGAAATGAAACTAAAATCAGCTCCAGAATCAAAAAGTACAGTAGCAAAATGATTGTTCAAAGAAAAAGTACCCGTCACAACATTAGGATCCTGTAAAGCCTCCACCGCATTCACATTCACATTGAAGGCCCTTCCTCTAGTTCGATTCCCATTATTTCGGGTGTTACGGTTGCCCTCCAAAGCCAATGGATTTCCTGCTTGACCAGATGCTCGGTTTATCTTGGGACAAGTATTGCGAAGGTGATCAGAACTACCACATTCGTAACAAACCCTATGATCTTTACCCATCCTAACTGCATTCACAGGATCCACTTGCCTATACGGTGCCTGATAATCTTTAGTAAAGTGACCCGATTTTTGAGAGTTGAAACACAATTTGCAAGCCCTATTTTCTGGATGATAGGAATAACACTTGGCACACTTGGGATAGGAGCCCACAAACTCATTTCTAGGAGGAGCTTTCGACACAAACCTTGTCCATATTTTGCCTACTTTATTCTCTTTCGTGACTCCTAAACTTATACTTATCTTTTCACTCCCTTTCTTTTCTTATTACCGTCCGTCAATGTACCACAACTGACTACCTCATCAGTAAGTATTCCAGCCCTAAGGATTGCACTCTGTATTATGGTCGGCTGGGTCGCTCGGAGCATTCCTCGAATCTCAGGAGCCAAACCAGCTATGTACCTCTTGATGCGTGATGACTCAGGTGTAACTAGGTGTGGAACTAACTTAGCCAATTCGTGAAACTGATCTGTATAGCCGGCATGATTGGCTCCCACCATCTTATGATTCCAAAACTCAGTTTCCAACTTCTCCATTTCATTGCTAGGACAGAACTCCTCTACAAGCAACGCCTTAAAATCAGTCCATGACATACCTATTGCAACTTCGTGACTCTTGCTTGAACTTGGGTGTGCCACTAAGTCAAAGCCTTGTTCACAAACGTGCTATCAGCATACTTCACCTTTTGATTCTCAGAACACCAACTATTGTCAATTACATTCTCCATCTTCTCGATCCATCGGGTAAGTGCTATCGCACCTCCCTTCCCATCACACTCTTTGGGATTGCATGTCATGAACCCTTTGTAAGAACACCCGTTGTTCCTACCATTTCCACCATTCCTACCATTAGCATTCACCTGATTAGCCACTTAAGTAACTATTTAAGGTAGGATGGTTTGCAATTGCTGCGCGATGATGGCAACAATGTTAGGATTCTCGTTATCATTGTTGGGACCACTTCTACGGCTTGGAACCATTTCTATAAGGAAACATAATATCGACATACATTAGAGGAAAAGGGACAGATTCTCATCCTAATATTCCTATTATAACACATATATCATTATATACTCATGCATTCACGGCATTAACCACCAACATGTTAGCACTAATCTGTGAAATCATACTTGCAAGTCCACTTGTGTTGTGGAACATGTATAATTATGTTGGCCACCATAATTATAGATGATCCCTTCCACAGATGTACTCCCTCTTATGACCATACTTCTCAATGTTAACAAGACATATAACACATAATTCACATCAAACAAATCACCACACATGGAAAATAACCTAGAAATCACTCAAGCCTTGTTATTAAAATACTTAAATAAATCCAAAAAAATCCAAAAGTAAACATTCCTAACATGGCTCCAACCAAAGTTAAACAAACTAAAGCCTTAAAACTTAGAACAAAACGGATAGTCAGGTATTGGGTCAAACTCCACTTTCACATGTGTCTTCCAACTCACTATACTTGGGTCCACTCCTAGCCGTGGACTCGAGATCTGAATTACTGTTAGATACTGTATAACTCAACAACTCATTGTTTGGCCCTTTATTAGGCTCTTCTTCTTCTTCATTCGATGGTGGGTATCTAGGAAATTTTCCAAGTAATTTGGTGACAGTGCCATCATTTGCAGTAATTTTTATTTCATATTTCATAATTTTTTCCCCTTTAACTTCTCTCACAATCAACTTCTCTTCGACTTGACACGGGTATAGGTCAATAGGAATTCAGATTTTTCGGCTAATCCGCCTCACCCAAAGTTCAGTCTTTGGATCAGTGAAACTCCTACGTCCAGTTGCACGGGAAACTCCCAAATGAAACTTCTTATGATTAAGGCGAGACATGGCTAAAATATCAAGAACATAGCATATACCAAATCAGATAGGGGAAACAACATAACTAAAATAAAAAAATTAAATAAAAGGAGATAATAAAAGCTATGAAATTAGGGGGGAAGCATGATAGTTATAATACCAAACACTTAAGCCCTAAAATGAATCTATATGAAGGACTCCTAGGTTATAGCTAGGCTCAACCACCTACTTCTCTATAACCAAAGGCTTTGACATCAATCTGTCACACCCCGCCAAGGCGGAAATGCGAGGCGTAACGAGAATGGATATCATCACAACAGAATGGTGTCACAATAGAGAAAACTACATGAACTAAACGGAACATACGGGATACAAAGTGTCATGAAAATACCCAAACAAACCTAAAAGATATCCGGCATCTTGTATCGAAGTAAAAGGGGTTCACATCAATATCAAGACATGAAATACAACCAAAACAAGCCTAAGCAGTTCAAACCAACAAACATTTAATATTCAATCAAACGAGAAATAAACTAGGAGATTAAACTCCGCATGTAGCCTATGGTCTCTCTAGCCACTTCTCTCATTCCTATGATCTTCATTATGCTTACCTGAAAATGATGCTTAAAAATGTCAACACAGAGGTTGGTGAGAGTCATAGGTTTAAGACATACAATTCAAACCTTCAATCAATTACTGTACTTAATAAAGACATGGTAGGACAATTATGAACTATCATGAACTTATGCTAACATGCAATCCAAATCATCATATCAACAACCAATACTGGGTAGGCATACCCATCTAATCCATTCCAATACTGCGTAGGCATACCCATCTGATCCATTCTAAAACTGAGTAGGCATACTCATCCGATCCATTTAACAACACTTGACATGCCAAATATGGAACATGCAAGTAAATCACAATCAACATGTAACATCAAGTCATGTAACAGTCACACAATGTCCATACTCAAATTAAAACACATAATCACAGCAATTTAAAATATTTCAAAACCATTTGCATCATTTCCATCCCAATTTGAAAGCAATGTAAAAAGAGGGACTATGAAACTTACCTGATGCTCAAGCAGCTTCCAAATATCTTACACAAAGCTAGATAACAGAATATAAACGTGTTACACGTGACTAAGCCAAATACTTAAGTCCATGTAACAATCACATGATGGATGTCTATGGTGATTAATTATCCCTATAGGTCACCCCAACACCATGCCCAACCTTAACCACTTCATTTACTCATAATTTTAATGGTCTACATTTTACCCAAAAACCCAGAATTTTAGTGTAACTTATCTCGCTTCCAACCCTTACCTATTGATCCAAATAAATTCTCACATAAATCACCTATGTTCACTTAGGAGTTTACTAACTACCTCATTTACCCCAAAAGCATACCACACGTACAAGTACCTCAAACAAATTCCTAATTCAAAAGTATCCAAATTCGGAACTAAACGTGCACTAAAAAGTTTGACCTTGTTAACCATACTTAGACAATGAATTAATACATGAGCTTGGAGCTAGAGTTAATAGACATATAGAACTTGACTTTTTTCTTTTGGATAACTTTAATTCGAATTTTAAATATGGGTTTTACCTCTCTAATTCTGACCTAAATCTGACATGTACTTACTGTTTTGACAACTTTTCTTGCAAGGACCATTTGACTAACTTCCCCAACTCAAAATCATTCAAGGTCGGACTTTTTGAAATGTAGATTCTCTGAACTATAATTTTGGCATTAGAAACACCTCAAAACACGTTACCATCATAGAGATATCATCAGTTGAACAAAACCCTAAAATTTATTAAACCCTCATTCACAAATTAACGCGATCTATGCCTAACCGTTTACACCAATATGATCCTAATTAAACCTTAAATGCACTAGCATGATCATAATATCATTAATTATAGAAGTTTTAAAACCCTAATGATCCACCATGATAATTGTTACATGATTTGAAAAGGATTTAAGCTAGATTAGAAACCTTACCTCTTGATTACTAGATCCTAACACCACAATTCTTGGCTAGCTCTTGATCAAAATTTTGTCTTCCTTGTTTTTAGGGGAGGGATATCGTACAGCAGAGAGGGGAAGGAGGAAAAAAAACTAAATGAGCTAGGGTTTTATATATATTAGACTAATTAAATAGAGTCCTAGTCTAACTAAACTTAGGATTAAACAAAATACATTTTTTTCCTTTTTCTCTTAAAAACCGACCGGCCCTTATAGATATTATATATTTATATATATATATTTTTTATTATTAATTATACTTATATTTACATTATCTTAATTTCCTACAAAAACCTAGGTAAAATTAGTAAACCTTTTACATGAAAAACTAAATACTAACTTTCTATTTATAACTTTCAATTCCAAAAACACTGTCTATATTTAGAAAGTTCCTTACTAACTGATGTGCTGTCGTGTAGGGTCAACTAGTTGATTATCAAGTTTTAAATTTATATTTAGCCGACAAACCTAAAACAACATTTTAACGAGCAGTGTACCCGGTCAAGATGGAGTTTGCGGTAAGTTAGGCGCCGAACACTAAGAGTGGAACATTAATCCTTTATTCTATCAGTATTTTAATTAGTCTATTTACTAGTTAAACCTATGCTATATACGTTGTCTAATAATATGGGGGGTTTCAGCCTGATAGACTGGCACATGTTTGGTGGAAACAAATATCAATTCAATAGACAATAAACACAAAAGAAGAAAATCAGAAGATAGAAAAGTGGTACAAGCCAATTGATAGAAAACAGTATTAGCCATATTAAATCTAGTTCAATATTGGTTTGTTTGTTTTAGTGCAATGATTTACTTATCTCGAAGCGGCATATCATTCTTAAGACTTAGGCGGGACATCATCCTAAGACCTAGACATGATTAATCCTGTCACAATTAATGCATCCGCATAAAGCATCCTTTAGTTTAATTATAATCTATCTTAGGGAATCAAAGCAGTGGTGATCCTGTTAAAACCCTAGCCCAACGGGACTTTACCCACTTATTGTTTGATGGTGTTTCATATACTGGTAGTCTACTATTCAAATCTTTATCAGTTAATTAAGAGCTTGATTGTTGAAACATAAACGGGTCACCAACCGGTCCAACTAAGCTTATAATTCAAAGACAAAGACAAAACGTTATTTGTGATCCTATTTTTCCAGTAATATGAAACACGATATGGAGAGGTATCCCGGTATCTAGATTACTTGGTATGTATCACTAGATCCAGTTGAATGATAGGTCGCATATTCAAACACATAAACAAGTATGAGGTGATAAACATAATTAAACAATCAACGATAAATTAAGAAATCGATTTTAAAACAAACCAAACATTGGACTTTCATTAAGATGGCTAATACCCAAGGGTATTAGCCTACAACCATTGTAATTATACAAGCGTAATCAAACAATGAAAATCGAACGATTAAGAGAGTAAAAATTACACGATGTCTTCTATGGATTCGTGATCAATGCTTGACCTTGATGGCTGATCTTCTCTTCTAAAATTCGTCTTTAATGAGTATGGTATAAAGAATATGATATTGCACACTGAAAACTCGTTTTTGAGTCTTCTATTTATAGTGTCTGAAAAAGACTCGATACGCCGTATCTAGCAAGGTCGATACGGCGTATTGGGCTGGATTCCTTGGAGTGCGCGCTACGTTCAAATCAATCAGTGTTATCATTCCCAAATTACTTGATTTATTGTATCTTCGAATAGTTATCTTCATGGATATGGCGTATGTAGACAGAATGGTTACGCCGTATTGGGAATTGGTTAAACACGTTTTTTTTGTGAAGTCTTGGCGCAGATACGCCGTATTTCTTTAGTTGGATACGGCGTATTGGTGAAATTTATGCAATCTTGAAATATAATCATTTTAGCTCCAAATTATGCGCCTTTTAGCTTGTCTTCACAAAACACTCCTGAATTACTGCATTTATCAACTTTAAAGCAATTAAGTACCAAATAATGCAATAAATATATAAAAGTAGGCAAAACAGATGGGATAAATGATATAATAAAGTGACATTATTTGATGTCATCAAATATCCCCCCACTTGAATCCTACTTGTCCTCAAGTAGACCTTAGAAAAAGTTTTAGTTTATGAAAATGTATCCCAACCAAAGTTGATGTTTTTCCGTTTAAGCATCGTTTTATCCTAATCACCTGTACATATTCAAGCTCCTCACGAAATATGGAAATGAAAACACTCAGATCACTCGACTAATCTAGGGTGCAACATTTAAGTAGTACGCTTAATTGATCGGTCGTGATTAGCTTTGTATCATAGGCTTGGCAAGGATACACATCTCCACCGCTAAAGCTAAGGAGAAACAAGTCAAAAGATAAATTGGGTTAAAAAGGCTTAGGGTTAATCATTCAACAATCTTTCACCATAAGTACCACACCAACAAGGCAGCTGTATCATACATACACGACCGTAACAACGGAATAGACATATACAATCCGATCACATCCCTGTTCGTGTTTAACCAGTGGTTAGGATGAAGAACGATAAAGGGGAAGGGACTTATAAAATTCCCTTAAAGTCGTCATCCAACAAGGCAGCTGAGACATGCATACATGGCCGTAACGATGGAATAGACATGAAAGCTTAAACAAGTCCTCGTTCGAGTAGACACTAAGGTTAGTTGCTAGGAAAGGGAAGTAAAATGGTTGTTAAGTAAAATTTATGAAACGAATAGATTAAGCCAACAAATAAGGTACGGTTGCTAGTAACTTTCCCCTGACTGTTCCATGACAAGGACTCGAACATATAGACAGACGCCTCAATCACAGAAATGACAAAGACAACCTAAGTTGGCATTCCCTTAACGGTCAACTTCCCTTACATCCCGCTCTTTACATACTTTTGCATAATAAGTGATGATATCAGCCACTTTTTACAAGACTTTACATCATTGATTTTTGTATCGTATCAACAAATAATCGATCCTTCCAAGTGATTCCTTCGGTATAAACTTCTTTTGAAATGACTATTTTTCTTCCTTTTTTTCTTTGCTTTTTCCATTTTTTTTACAATACATCATAAACCTCAGTTTAATTCCACCGTCTTCACTATCATAATTCATCCGGATAATCTTTTCCTTGTAACACTTCTTCTTCGGACATGATTCATAATTGCAAAAGTAGCAAAACTTACGAGCTACATATTTTTTCCCATTGCATTGTGCAATTTCCCGACCATTACAGAGATAGAAAAATTTCACTTTGACATAGGAAATATAAAACTTTACACGAAAGCAACTAGCAACATTGATTAAAATAGGCTTAATCTACATGGTAGGCTAAGGTGCAAAGGTGTAACAAAACATATAATATGGTGTAGAAAAAGAATGGAATGGATCAACAGGTTGTTCTAGGGGATTTTACTCTAAAAATGAGAGTAATTAAGGGTTACACGAGATTTAACTAAATAGTGTAGTTAGTTAATTTTACGACATGTAGGCTATTTGGTTTAATCCTAGAAATTTATCAGCTGAACATGTTCCTCCATCTAAATCCATAGTACTAATCATTACGGTCTCGAGTGATATACCGGGCCAAGTTCTAAAGTCCACTACATCACCGGCACACTCATAATTTTTGTCGAATTTTAAGCAAATAGTTAGAAACGGAATAAGATTAATTCTCATAATATGTATCAAGGGTTATAGTGCGCTAGGTAATGTAACTAGCGATTTTTACAAAAGTCATGCTGTATTTTTTTTAAATTTGGCCTATTTTTAAGCACTTTTAAGCTCGTAGCATGTTATTTTGTAAAAAAGAAGACAAGTATGTTCTAATTCTCCACCCCCACTTAAATTATACAACGTCTTCATTGTATAGATAAAACAATTAAATAATAAGGGAAATAGAATTAGAACGGACAAATCCCTAATGTTTTGCTCGTGATAATTCTCCAAGATGGGTTCTTGAGCAAGAAGTGTGTTGACTAGGGCTTCAGCATGCCCGGATAAGTTCAACATATGCCTTTTTCAGAATATACCATATCATAGTTTTAGCAAGGTCCTGCATAAAAGATTAGAAGACAAGTGCAATTTCTATCTTGCTACAATGGTACAAGAAAACAATTATACACACAACTGTACAGGGATCAATACTCCGTATCCCAAACCCTAGGATACGCCATATGGTTCTTGGAAAAACAATTAAATTACTGGAAATTAAATATTGAGTTTTAAAAACTGATAATGTCCAAACATCTCTATACGCCGTATCCAGAGGGGTTTGATACGCCGTATAGAGTGTCTGGGAAGACAGACTCGTGCAACAAACAATTAAATTCCAACAAACAATTGAAATGACCTGGTTGTCTCCCCGGAAGCACTTTTGTTTTAGTTGGTCTTTAAGTTTGACCTTTTTCCTTTTCTTTATTTTCATTCATCCTCCATAATTTGCTCGCACTTATCCCCGAGAGCGAACTTCTTCATAATCATTTGGCATGATGCGTACTTCTTACAAATTCATGCCAAGCACAATGTATTTTGTCATATCATCATCGTCAATGATGGTAAAACCTGAAATAATGGAAAATCTTCCAACGAAAACAGGTATATTGATCAAAGTTTCGGCATGACTCTTCCCTTCATCATTGTCCTTAATTATTGAATAATAAAAGCTTTTAGATATTAAGTTAATGGACAAGGAATGAAGGAGGTTAGCGATAACATATTTATACCCGATTACACAAGAAAATTTCATTTTATAAGAGTCAGTTTTAACAAAAGTTGGCTCAAAATCAACATCTCGATTCGTTTTAGGTTCTCGAGGTGTGTCCAAATCATTTAATTCTATGTAATTACCATAAGTTGGGTTGAATGGTTCATCACCCTCTCCTATAAGCTCTGTTTTTGAATTAAGACTTTTTATCACAAAGACCCTTTTGATTATGCCAGAGGCGGGTTTATTACTTTTAAAAACAAGTTTTTCTTCCTCGACCCTTAAAGTAATATTTCTTTTGAAGACATCAATCTTGGAATGGGCAGTTGACAAGAATGGTCGTCCGAGGATTAAAGGGACATCGTCATCCTCGGGTATGTCCAAGATGATAAAGTATATAGGGAAAATAAATTTGCCTATACTTACTAGAAAATTTTCGGCAATATCCCTTGGCTGTTTTATGGTTCGGTCAGCTAGTTTGATGGTCAACCTAGTGTGAGATAAAATTCCTAGACCAAGGTTGGTGTACGTAGAGAATGGCATAACACTCACACTTGCTCCTAGGTCAACAAGAGCTTTATCAAAACAGATATTATGAATAAAACAAGGTAAAGTAAAGCTCCCTGGGTCTTTTTCTTTCTGAGGCAAGGTGTGATCATAAACATCCAGAATTTTCACATCTTGTGTCTCTCTCCAATCATCACAGCCGAAGTTTTGCAGTCATCCTGGGAAAGGGACTGTTTTAGAAAATAAGCTACTGTTCTGTGTGCTCGATACGACGTATAGACCACATCTGATACAACATATCTTAGAAAAATCAACTTTAGCAGTTGAGATCGATTTAACTTGGTCTCAAGGGTTTGTCTCTGTAGAGCTGGGCAGACTTCCAAACCCTCTTTCTTGCAAGACCTTGCTCATCTGTCCGATTTTTATTTCCAAAGTTTTAATTGAAGCTCCTTGATTCCTTATTGTTGCATCGGTAGAAGCTCGGATCTCCTTAATTATGTTCAAGTTTTCTTCATGCCTTTTAGCTGATTCTGCCATAAATTTGGTCTGTGATTCTTCTAGGTTTGATCTCCGATCAGGATACGAAGAGTTTCTATTGTTTCGTTGGTAGAATCCTGGCCTCGCTGCTCTATATTGTCCTCCAGTTTGATAGGGTACCGAACTGTGTATAGTAAGCTTCTTTTAAAGTTTTCCCTTCTTCCTTTTGTGGACAATCTTTTTTATAGTGTGGTCCCTTGCATAGTTCGCATCCGACCTGAGTAGCGTACACTTTCTCATTTACTTTCTTTATTTCTTGTCCGAGATTGTTGTGTTGGGCTTGGATAGCAGCAAGCTCATCAGAAGTTTCAGGTCTTGATATTTTCCTCCTTTCTAACCTCTGGATCCTCTTCTTCAAAGCAACAATCTCCTTAGCTTGAGCTTGCTTTGCCTTTTGTAAATCAAGAACCTGTGTTTGCAAATTGGTACATAAAACCATCAAATCTGTTAGTTTCATGCTATCCTCACCACTAGCTTGTGGATCATTGGAAGGTGTTGGTACACTCTCCTCATGCTCTGCCTCATCTTGAGGAACCTATGCCTCCTGTCTCTGAACCTTCTTAGACGGTTTGTCCTTCTTGGGTTGGGAAGATGAATATGGTTGATCAATAATGGGAATTAGAGTGGAATCAGTTGGATTATCTGAATCCTTACCTAATTTAAGTTTTAAAGGTTTAACCATCCATGGTATCAATAAAGGTGTTATTCCTCCCAGAGAAATCCTTTTCTGCCCTTCATATTTGCAAAACACTTTCTTTGTGTGAAAGCGATTAACAAAAATCTTCTTGTATGTTGACATATTACCTAATTGTTGATTAATGAAAACTTGGAGAAAACGTGGATACAACAAGAATTTGACTCCACCATCCAAGTGTTTCACCATTGCATCAAAGATATATTTAGACAGATTGAACTTCTGATTAGTTGCCAAGCATATGAATCAACGAAGCCATAGAAACTACTTTTTTGAACACATTCCATGCAGTGGAATTTTTCCACTTATGCATGAGTATAGTATGAATGAAATAATCCACTGAGGAAGAAAAAGGCTTAGAGCCCGCGCGTGCGCGTCTTTTAAGAGCTGGCTTTCAATACCCATACATCGGCGGGGCGGAATGGGGGTCCGAAGCGGAAAGATAGAGTATAGGGGGGGGGGCTGGGGGGGCGCGGGGGGGCTGTGGTGAAGGGGAGGCGAGGAGTGGGCGGATAGGGTGAGGGCCTTTTTGGCGGAGAGGCGCGGGCGCAGAGGGGTTGAGGGACGGGCAGAGGGGCGGAGGAGTTCCTGAGAGGAGTCGTGGGGATTACGCGGGTCCGTACAATAACCCTCTTCTTATCAACTAGGGCTTGTATCTGTCGCACTCCATTAACTGTCTGTACCTGGCAGTTGCCTAAAATTGTTCAATGCAAGATGTGTAGATCACACGGAATGACTGTTAAAGCATATAAAACAGAACTTGCCTTCAAGAAATCAATTATTTCTGCAAACCTATCACTTTCTTCGGGTTTTTCCAAGAACGCGACCACATTGTGTGTTTCAGCAAACTTAGGGCTTGTCATAATGATGAACTCGATGATCAAAGATGAAAATTGAATTAGGGTTTATGGTTAGAAAGTGTTTGAATAAGTGAAATCGAATAAAGAAGTAAATGAAACCCTTAATCGAAGTATTTATAGAATCACCCTCAACAGTAGAAACTTGAACTGGCAGTATATGCTTAACAGCAGAAACCAATACGGATAATACTAATTTAAGCCTAACAG
This sequence comes from Tanacetum coccineum, assembly GCA_026074375.1. Taxonomy (NCBI): domain Eukaryota; kingdom Viridiplantae; phylum Streptophyta; class Magnoliopsida; order Asterales; family Asteraceae; genus Tanacetum; species Tanacetum coccineum. Next base: position 62,209 of record BQNB010007670.1, on the reverse strand, counting down.
CATTAACTTGAGCTTAGCAGCATTAAGTTGAAACTGAGCAGCATTAAAAGAATACACCAGTAATCATTTAATTTTCATTCCAATAAGCAACTTTCATCAAATTTGATTCACACACACTCTCTTCCTATTTTTATGCTCACAACATCTCTCAATTATTTTTGCTCACATAATCACTCATTTCTGTTTTTATGCACACATCTCTCTTTCTGTTTTTAAGCTCACAAAATCTCTCATTTCTTTTGGCTTACCAAGACACTCTTTCTGTTTTTATATGACAGTTGTGTACCAAATTTCGTCAATTCCAATGAGTTTCATACTGTCCCTCCCAACCTTCCAAAGTTGTAAACCCCCCCCCCCCCCCCCACCCCCCCCCCCCCCCCCCCTCCCCCCCCCCCCCCCCCACCCCCCCCCCCCACCCCCCCCCCCCCCCCCCCCCCCCCCCCCCCCCCCCCCCCCCCCCCCCCCCCCCCCCCCCCCCCCCCCCCACCCCCCCCCCCCCCCCACCCCCCCCCCCGCGCGCGCGACGCGCCGGCGCGCCCCCCCCCCCCCCCCCCACCCACCCCCTCGTAAGAGAGGGAATCAATATACGTATAAATGTAATCTCAAAACCTATTAAGCATTCAACATCCCCCACTATAGTATCTGGCACCTAGGACACACTACCTGAATCAATTCACCGAAGAAGATTGAATATCATATAAGTGTTGCCATTGATTGTGTCTATTTGATGTACCACTGTCCTAGCTCTGCTCTAAGCTAGAAGCAGTAGTGCAGCCCTTTCCAATTCTGTTACCCCAACTCCTTATGGATAGCCTCAATCCACCAACCTTTGTCAGGGACCACTATACTTAAGTATCTTGGTGTCCCGACCTCTTGTGATATGTCTAGCCTAGATGTGTTTTAATCCCTTTTGAACATACTTATGATATAACACATCCTTTCATCCATGCATGTGGTTGTAGAAATAAAGAACCTCCCCTCAAACAATGCCTCAAGTGATAAGAATTGGAAATAGTTGTAACTTTGGTGCCCACGTCCTCTTAACAACATTAACATTTGCCTGACAGTAGTAATTTTTTGCCTAGCAGTATTAACTGAAGTCAAACAACATGTGGGAATTCATGAGGATCTATATTTATGCATAACCCATAAATAAAAGTTAAACTCTGTGAACCAAGACCATTATCTTTCTTCAAAAAGGTGAAGCATTCAACATCTTGTATTCAACATGCTTTACCTGCAAATGTTAGTTTACAGCCAAATATACAAATTCCAAAACATTTTCTTTTAAACAACATTAACCTTAACTAATTGGTTTAACAAAAACAGTCTTAAGTATAACTAACAGTTTTAATTATACTTAGCAGTATTAATCATTTACAAAACTTTTACAAAAAAACATAAAGAGATATAGACAGTTAAGGATTCAGCATTCCAATACGTGAGACCAAGTATTGAAATCTGCCTGCATCAAAACATTTTGTAAGAAGATCTGCAACATTTAAATCAGTATGAATTTTAACCACTTGTATTAACTTTTTAGTGTTGTAATCTCTTATAAAATGATGCCTAATCTCTATATGTTTTATTTTAGATTGTTGAACAGGATTTTCAATAATGCAGATAGTACTATTATTGTTAATATTAATGACAGTGTTTATGAAATTGTACCCATAATCTAGCAATTGGTTTTGAATCCAGAGTACTTGTCCACAACAACTAGCAGCAGCCACATATTCAGCTTTAGTTGTAGAAGTGGCAACCACAGTTTGCTTTTTACACCTGCAATATTATTAACTGTTTCCCAAAAAAATTGGCACTCAGCTTGTAGACTTCCTATCAAGAATTGCTCTAGCATAGTCACTATTAGTATAAGCAACCAGTTTAAATGGAGAATCCCTAAAATACCAAAGGCCTAAAGCTGGTTTGCCTTTCAAATATCTAAAAATCCTCTTGACTGCTAAAAGATGTGATGCCTTAGGAGTAACTTGAAATCTAGCACATGCACATACTGCAAACATGATATCTGGTCTAGATGCAGTGAGATACATCAAAGACCCAATCATAGATCTATAGAGATGTACATCAACATCATCAGCATCTCCATCCTTGACCAAAGGTTTTTCCAAATCAACAAGAGTTGAAGTAGACTTCATATCAGAGTAGTTGAATATGCCATCTTCCTTCTGTTGTACTTGTAACCCTAGAAAGAAAGTTAGTTCTCCCATAGAACTCATCTGAAACTTATCTTTTATTAGCTTCTCAAAACCAGTACATAACTCCTTGTTTGTTGAGCCAAAGATAATATCATCTACATAGACCTGTACAAGCAAAATATCTCTTTTTTACTTCTTGATAAATAATGCCTGATCTATCTTGCCCCTGTTAAACCCATTGCTCAACAAATAGTTAGACAAAGTTTCATACCATGCTCTTGGTGCTTGATGCAACCCATAAAGTGTTTTGACCACCTTGTAAACTTTTTCTGGATGATCAGGATCTTTAAATCCTAGTGGTTGAGTAACATGGACTTCTTCCTCAATGGTTCCATACAAGAAAGCACTCTTTACATCCATTTGATATACCAGAAAACCTATAAAAGAAGCATAGGCCAAAAATAATCTTATTGCCTCACTTCTTGCCACAGGTGCAAACACTTCTTCATAATCAATACCTTCTTCTTGTCTATGACCCTGTGCAACTAACCTTGCTTTATTCCTAATCACTCAATAGTGCCCTTTCTCATACTTCTTTGTTTTGAAAGCAAGGACCAATTTGTTACCAAATTAGCCTTATTTCCATTAGGGGAGATACCACCAAGTATCAAACTTGTTGAGTTTGAGAGTCTGTGACAGAAGTTCTTCCTGCATAGCTTCTACCCCAGATGAATCAGATAGAGCTTTAGCAATGTTGTTGGTTTCAATTTATTGATAGGAAGGAAACAAGCATATAAGACCAAGTGTTTTAGGGTATCTTGTTTTTCTTCTCATACACAATCATGAGAAAAAAAACCCTTGTTTAGAAAGTAAGTTTTAAATTCTTCTTGTCCTGGAACAGTTGATTGCACATTCCAATCACAATGTCAATTGGATGAATCTTTATGTATTTTGTATTGGGAGTGGTTGGAACAATATAGGAATTTGTAATGTTCCCCAAATCAACTTCTGGTTCTTCTTCAGTGTTGTCTTCTTCATTTGGACTAGCAGTACTATGATGGGACCAACAAATTTAGTTCAAGTACTTCTAGTAATAACATTCTAGGACTGGCACAGTATTAACTTGTTGGCCTTAACAGCATTAACTCTTTAGAAATGCTATCATATGCAAACCTTTCTGGTTCAGCATTCTATCATTTAGACCATCTTCAAATGCTTTTGAGCATTCATCAGTGTTGTGAGTACGGTTGAGTTATTGGTTCCATTATCAACATTCTTTGTAGGTGAATCAAAGTATGAAGAATCTTTCCAAATTGGCATCACAATGCACTCTTGACTGTTTTCTTCTGATGTACCTGTAGAGAAATTTGTAACATGTACCTGCACTAATGGTTAATAGTCATAGATCTGGAGGTTAGAGAATCAATATCAAACAGCCATTTTGGACCAGTCCCTTCTATCATAGGCTTATTCTCTAAAAACCCAATATGCAAGTTTTCTTCTACCCTTTTGGTTCTAGTATTGTATACCCTACAAGCTTTACTACTCAAAGAGTATCTAACAAAGAAACCTTCATCACTTTTGCCATCAAACTTGCCTAAACAATCCAAAGTATCAAGAATAGTAACATGACAACCAAATGGTCTCATAAAACTTAAAGCTGGTTTAAAACCTCTAAAAACTTCATAAGGTGTCTTGTTATGAGGCTTAACTACTAAAACCCTATTTTGTACATAACAAGCAGTAGAAACTGCTTCTGCCCAAAATATGGTAGGCAACTTAGAGTCAGCTAACATTGTTCTAGCAGCCTCAATGAGTGTCCTATTCCTCCTCTCAGCAACACCATTTTGCTGAGGAGTCCTAGCTACATTATATTCTCTCTTAATACCTTTTTCTTTGCAAAAATCATCCATAACTTTGTTCTTAAACTCTGTTCCATTATCACTTCTGATTATTTTTACTTTCTTATCCACTAGGTTTTCTATTCTTGTAAGCGCTTAAGGATCTCACTGGTTTCATCCTTAGTTGTTAAAAACAAAACCTATGTAAATCTACTATAATCATCAGTGACTACTAAGCAATACTTCTTATGCATCAAGCTACTCATAAAGGTTAGACCAAACAAATCCATATGTAGCATACACAAAGGCTTAGTAAGAGGATTCACAACTTTGGACTTACAAGAAGCTCTATGTTGCTTCCCTTTAAGACAAGCAACACAGGTTTGGTCATTTTTAAAACATTTTGTAGGCAATTCTCTTACTAGATTATCCTTGACAAGCTTATTTATGTTTTTAAAATTAATATGACCAAGTCTTCTATGCCAAAGCATTGATTCATCTAATGTAGCCTTTGCAACAAGACAAGTTAAACTTTATGTAGGCAAAATGTTCTTCATATCAAAACTGTACATATTGTCTTTTCTAAGAACTTTAAGAAGTATCTAATTTTCTTCAGGCAACTTAAAATTTGGAGACAAGACAAGACATTCAGTATTTGTAAAAAGGACATAGTTCCTTTTGTCACACATCTGTGAGACACTAAAAAGATTGAATTTTAACTCATTGACAAAGTATACATCTTCAAAATCAAGATTAGCAGTCTTAAGAGTACCTTTACCAGAAATTTTACCACCATATGCACCTCCTCCAAATGCAACATAACCTCCATCAAACTACTTGAAATCAGAGAGATAAGCTATGTTACCAGTTATGTGCCTTGAGCATCTACTATCAACAAATCCTTTATCATCATGTTTTGGCTTGCCCTGCAAAAAAGAATAAAGAAATTAGATTTCTTTTGGGACCCAAGCCATTACTGACTTGGATTTGCCCCATGCATCAATGTAGTTATATCTGTTCAAAGTGATTGATGCACTATTGGGTTTGATAGGTCTCCAAAAACCCAAATGCTGAAGGTCGTTAACAGCATTAACCCTATTCTCCTTGGCAACATTAACTAATGTTCTATTTGACCTAGTAGTATTAACTACTCTAGGCCTAACAGTATTAACAAGTGTTCTATATGACCTAGCAGTATTAACTATTCTAGGCCTAACAGTATTAACCTTATGATTAAAATGCCTATTTGTTAATGTTGGTTTCTTATAAAAGGGCCCTATTGGACTGTATTGTGATGATTGGTAAACTATGAGTATTTGGATCTTGCATAATGCATTGTTGGTTTTGGATTCTTAGATTTGTGTTGCAGGTGAATACTGAATTAGCAGTTACTATGTAGGTTTTAGGCGTTTTCTTAGCAAACTGCTTTTGGAGTCACTTTTTTGTGGGTTCTTTGGGGGTGGAGGTCTTGATTAATAGTAATTATCAACTGAGTTGTAATTGTTCATCACACACCACCTTTTTTTTGTTGGTGATTGTATATTTTTTGCTCTTGCCGTTATAGATCCCAACAAGTTCTAAACACGCATTGTTTTACAATTTCCTAAATTCACTTCGTTGGCGTTGGACTTCTGAACATATTCAATTTGCTCATGATGTCCCTGAGAGGAGGGGGTTGTTCGTGTCAGAGGGGATGTCAGTTAATGTAGTGGTGTAAGGGGGGGTATGTGTTGTGATCTTCGGGTGGATGGTTTGTGTTTCTGGAGGAGGGGTAATGCGGTGGATGTGTAGAAGCGGGGGAAGCAGAGTGAGTTGTAAATTGCAGATATGGATGGGGTGATGATGGTGGAGGAAGTTAGGGAGGTGGGGTTATGATCGTTATGGAGGTAGTGGGGGTGTACCTATTCTCGTGTTCTTTGAGTAAGATGTTGGGTAAAGTGGAACAGTGGCGAGGGTAGGCTGGGGGTAGGAATTTAGGACTGAGGAGTGATTTTCTTACATTCCCTTAGAATTATCCAGAATTTCCTTTTTTCTCTAACAATCATTATCTATATGAACTATCTTTCTTACTCATTCTCGAACCATAGCCTTTGAATTCAAGGCTCTATTGTAATTCATCAGACTCAGCTAATTAAGAATCGATCAAGCTTATAATTAGTGTTATATTTGATAAGATTTATACAAAAAGGACATACGTAGGTGGATGTTAACTGTTCAATAACTTATCTCCCGAAACACCTTTTTCAACTAATTATGTCAGTCTATCTGACTTTACTAAAAGACAAACTATATAACAGTCTTTTCAGGCCCTATCAAATTTCTCAATTTTAAAATCAATGGCATCCTTTTCTTGCTTAAGCTTTTAAAACTCTGTTTTAACGTGTTAATTTTCATTATTGTTTGATTCCTATCTTCTATTTTAGGACTACAAATTCTTTACTAAAAAGAATCCATTCTTATTTATGTGTCATGTTTTGCCTAACGGTATCAGTCATCTTTTATAGTGATTGGCCTCAAATTTAGTTTGATGTAGTCTTTTAGCAGCATATCATCATATTGTTCTTAGAGTTTCATAGTTATTCATACAAGTTTTAGAGCAATTTTTTATTAAGTGTTATACCTCTTAGTCTGAAATATGCCAATTAGAGTCATGTTATTGTCTGAACTTGTTCTCTTCTTGCCATGTCCTACTCACCAATCAAAACTTACACCATCAATAGCCAACATTGCGTTGGAAGTGTCTTCTTTGTTTCCTTGCTTCTTGGTGTTGTCTTGATTTCTTAACTGATCTTCCTTGCTTCTTGATGCTCTACACTCCCTGGCAAAGTGTCCCAACTTATGACAGTTGTAACACTCCACCTTATATTTATCATATCTAGCAATATCATTACCATTAATGAAAATCTTCTTGCCTGTCTTCTAATAGTACTTCTTTGCTCTCACACTTAGCAAAGAGAGTTGCCACTTCTGATCCATTGCTTCCAAATCATGTTTATGAATTTGCTATAAGTCTTGATGTAGGACATTAAAACCATTCGGATTTTCAACCATGAAATCATACACAGTATTATCACTGACACTTGCAGTGCAAACTTGTAGACTAGCAGTATTAACACTAGGACGAGCACCACTAACTTGTAAATAAGCAGTGTTAGCGTCATTGGTACTGCTAGAGTTTGGTGCAGTCATGAAGGCCAAGTTTTGACCACCACTAGATGTACCAACAGTTTTCTTTATCTATTGTTCAACAATTTTGAAATTGTTATACAAATCATCTATACTCATAGTCTCAATCTCAGGCTTATTCATCCAAACAACTACATGAGTATTCCACTCAGGTGGTAAGCTACTTTAATAAAATTTAAGTTTAAATCTTTTGGGTAATGATCACACAAGATAGCAAAAGGCTCCTACTGACTATCTTTCGAAGACTATTGAAAATAGAGTCACTAGTGGACTATGCACTTATGCACTGAAATTCTTCATACTGTTGCTTCAAGAGGTTTTTGAGTTTTCTTGGTAGTTGCTTTACCTCCAAATCTTGTTTCAATGGCAGCAAACATAGATTTAGCATCTGGATACTAACTGAATGTTAGCTGATGTTCATTTAGAAGTGCCATGAGTAACAAACCCCTAGCTTTAACATCACTCTTTTTCTTTGTCTTCTCTTTTGTAGTTGCAGGTGTAGACATCTTTGAAATTGTTATCCCATTCTACTCAGTTGTTTGAGATATTATGACCTATGAATCACCATTTCTATCACTTCCCATAGTGCATAGTCTTGGATCTGAAAGTACTGCTTAATTCTTATAGCCCACATCTCATACTCCCCCAATTTGAGTATGGGAAGCTTTGCAGTAGGACCATTATTTGTAGATTCAAGCTCCATGTCTTCTAGATCAAAGTTTTTCAAAGCAAAGCTCTGATACCACTTGTTGATCCTAAACCTAGATCAATTCCTTACCTTGTAAAGAGTATGTTACCTTGGATAAATCCAAAATAACAATAGTAGAAACTTTGTGTGTATATCAAAGAGTATGCGGAATCTGCTATTTTTTTATATCTAGGAAGATTATCAATGAAAACAGTGAATTATGACTATGAATTATGGAACATACGATGTAACAAAACACTTCAATATTATTAATGATAATAATACGGGTACTCTATCTTAGTACTAGGGTTACAACCTTGAAGCTTACAAGACTCTTAATCTCTGGATCTATGTATGTGTGTTTGTGAAGATAGATGTGATAGATGTGTTATTGAGATGTCTCAACTAATGACCTATAGCCTCCTTTTATAGACTAAGGAGTCCTAGTTGGCTTACAATATATTCCTAAGATATCTCAATCTTTTCTAAACATAAACGTAATCTTCTAAATAAATACATGTATATTTTGTACATAAATATCTCAACACTTGTCTTCACACGTATTCTTGTTCTCTAAACAATCTTTATCTCTTTAACTCGTCTTTTTTATCCTTCTTGACTAGTAGAAAGTCTTGTCAAACAGTTGTAATACTTTCCACCAGCTAGCACTAATAAAACTAAGCGAGTAGTTATATTAGTACGTTAGCCTTAGTTACTAAACTATACCACTGAATAGTAGTAACATGTTTACCTAGCAGTTCAGTATATTGAACTTTTACTATTAACAGCACTAACTACATAGCTTATATTTTAGTCTTCAACACTGAGCAGTCTTAACTTCAACTAACAGCAGTAACTTTATGTTATCGATACTAAATTATACTAATAGTAGTAACTAGTAGTGGTAACATTATACTACCAGTACTAACCACTTAGTATAATTTCCATTATATACCTGAGCAGCAGTAACTTCTAAGAATCTATGAAGTCTTTTAAGACCAAACATTAGTGTTGCTGAAAAAGTTTCTACTTGTGGTGCAGAAGTTACTACTGCCAGTGTATCTGTTTCTGCTTCCAGTACTAAAAATGTTGATGTTAGTGTTGTTAGTCCTACAAGAACTGCTAAAGATACAAGTAATGATGACTTAACCATTGCTAAAGCACTAATGGAGATCAGAAAGAGTGCAGCTAAAGATAAAGGTTAAGGTATTATGCAAGAGTCTGAGTATAACACCTTGTATTTTAGGTCATTATACGACATTATGTAATGCACAATTTATTTTTAGGGTTTTACGCGTTTTCTCTTAAACCGTAAACGTTAAGTTAAATCGCGTAAACTAAAAATGATCATTCAATGTAAACGGGCATTAAACAATTAAATGTTTACATCAAACAAGTGTTATATGATTATTTAGAGGATAATTATTATCATTGCACATTTTATTTTTATTGGTTACGTTAAGTGTTTACGTTTCGCGATAAAAAACGTTTAGGCCTTCCCGGAAGCACGTTAACTTATCTACGCTTCATCAAATACCAAACATTTGTACTACAAGAGACTTGTAAAGTTTATTTAAAAACTTCAAGTATTTTATACTTTATACATATTCATTATGAAGGATTCAATCGATAAAGCTTACAATGTACAAGTTTATACTTTGTTTTCTATGTCTATACTACATATAATTTATATAATACAAGTATACATTATTATAAATGATTAAATACTATCTAACTTATACATATGGCATATTTTTCGGGAATATGACTAGGGATAGCCCAAGATGAGACCAAGAACTCACAAATATCTTTTACATGCATCTTATTTCAAATTTGCATTCAAAAATATCAAGGTTAAGAAAGATCATAGGGAACCAACTCTTACACCATGAACCACTTGACTAATTAACCTAGGGGCTCTTACACAAGGGTTAGTAAGTAACCATGATTGAGTTACTTAGATATTTTCACTATAAAAGCTAGCAACTAACACATAGAGTTCATTTCCAAAGTGTAAACAACAAATTTCTCTCCCATTTCCATCTACAAACCCCACGACTCAAAATTGTTATTTTGGGCAATCCATTGCTTGATTTTCTTTCACTATATTAGTGTTTACATATCATAATTAAGGTATTCTAAGAAGAATTGAAGGGTTGGTTAAGCTTTCAAAGGGTTTTAAGAAGATATTGCAAGATTAGGGTTTTTGGTTGAAATTAGGGTTTTCACCTAATATTTTCAATCCAAGGTTGTTAATCACAAGGGTGTGATTTTTATTCTCTTCTCTACTCATCCACACAAGGTTATATATAAGGCTTTACCTTTTCATAACTAAGGTTTTATGTGTTCATATGTTATATTTAGCTAAATCACCATCTAGGATACTTTTGAATATGTAAAATGAATTTTTACTTATTGCCAATGTTTTGTGAACTTATTTACATGCCATATGAATGCTAATATGATGTTAAAAGGGATGTATAAGTGTTTTAACATGATGCTTAAGAGTAAACATATATATGAACAAATTAGGGTTTCTATAAAAGATTTTCTTTATTTAAGTTAGATGTGAAAGTAATGCAAGGAATTTGTGCTCTTGATACTATTTTACTCTCTTGGAAAAACATGACTAATGGACCTAATTATGTTAAGACTTAGATATTAAGGTTTCTAATGGGTTTGTAACAAAGTGGTAAAGCTCAAAAAGCCATTCCTAAAAACAAGTTTAACACATTTTGGAAAAAATATATCAAGGGGGCTGTTTGTAATCGAAATTTACATATATGTTTTATGATTTTATACTATACGACATGTCAACAAGGATCGAGGGGTCTTAAAGAACATGAAAAACCGATTAATTACGAAGAAGATAGTTTTTTACATGTTTACGATAGTTAATACTTTTATAAACCATTTTTATAAAAGTACTATTCATATAGAAAACTTATACTATATAAACATCAATATATGATAAAACTTCAATTTACGAGATCTGTTTGAAGAATCGCTAAAAATTAAATACGGAGAGCTATAATGAATGAACGACAAATACGGGTTTTACATTAATTAAAAGTATTATAAAAACGATTATTTAGCTGTTATGAGAAGAGTAAAACACTATTCATCACGAATCTCAAACCTTAAGATGTGATTTTTATGATCACTCATCTTAATACGGAAAGCTGTGGGCGTAAGAATCCTGATGAAACGGGCTTAAAACTACAATGTTATGCACCATTTTACTAAAGGCGTAATTTATAAACGTTTAGTTACTTTATAATTACGATTTCACTTAAACAAATATAGATGGTGATATAGCACTATATAGCATTATATATTTTATTTATTTATCGAATTGCTATATTATGAGAATTTCATAATGACGGCTTCTTCGGATGGCGTTATTGACGACAGTTGTTGGATATTTACGATTTAAAGATGTTGCCTAACTCCTCGTACGTCCATGTATGACCTCTTAAATTCATGATTGCCGAACGATAGTACGATGATGAGACCATATAGATTATATACAGTTATTCGTTAGACACGTACTTGAATACTGATTCGACTATACTAAACTAGGTGCCATTCGGGCATTAGCGTGACAGCGTTTTTACATTGGGATATTTTGTTATCAGTTTACTCACTTCAAGTTGCCGTTCATAGCCCATGTTTTTCAATTATTTAAATTACAAGTTTTTAGGGTGAGAAAAAATTGCAAGTTTTACAAATTAGAGCAAGTGCTAATTTTATCTTGTTACGTTTTTGCCTAAGTAGCGATAACCCACTATGCCCATGAATCATGAACTGTCAATTACTGGAATGTGAGCGCGAATGATTATAGATAGATCTATTTGGGATTGGCCTCCCTGTTCGGGTGACTAGTTATCACTGGAAATGAACATATATCATGTCGGATACTAGATGTTACGGGTTGAACATCATCACGGGCAATGTAGGCAATATTTATATATTGTATTCAATTATGTCGAGCTTTGGTGTCATGAGCTTAGGTAAACGTAAAGACATGGGGTCACCAGGAGTTGATGGACCACCATCACCGGACTACGTGCCTGGCCCTAAGGAGCCAGAGCAGGCACCACCCTCACCTGTTTATTTACCTTATGTACCGGAGCCGGTGTACCCGAAGTATATACCACCCGAGGATGATGTCTTTCCAGCCGAGGAGCAGCCGTTGTCTACCGCTACCTCACCCACTGCTGACTCACCAGGATATATTCCTGAGTCTGATCTAGAGAGGGATCCAGAGGAGGATGATAAGGAGGATCCTGAGGAGGACCCTGCCGACTATCTTGCTGACAGACGAGACGATGATGACGATGATGATGATGATGATGATGATGATGAGGAGGAAGATGAGGAGGAGGAAGAGCACCTAGCTCCTGCCGACTATACAGTTGTTGCTTTACCAGCTGTTGATCATGTCCTATCCGAGGAGGAGACTGAGCCATTTGAGACTGATGAGTGTGCGGCCACACCACCATCACCACCATCACCCCTCATTCCATACTCATCACCACTTTCCCAGATACCATCACCACCATTACCTATACCATCACCACCACCCAATAGCCCTACTCATATCAAAGTTCCTAAGAGTTGTTTACCGCTTCGGAAGAGGCTGCGTTTTGCTGCTCCCACCCCTAATCATGAGGTCGGGGAGAGTTCAGCAGCCGGTGCTGCTAGGCAGGATGGACCTGCCGTAGCGAGGGAAGACCCTTATTCCATAGCAAGGGGAGACCTTTATGGATTTGTCGATAGGGTAGATGTCGCTCCCGGACGTCCGATGTCTAGGGAGTTAGACTATGGCATTACAGATACATGGGATGATCTGGTAGGAGCCATCGAGGAGATTGCACCGACCACCCTAGAGGGGGTCAATCAGAGGGTTACCAATCTTTCTACCACTGTTGAGCAGGAGACTACCATCATGTATGGTATGATGGAGGATGCTCAAGATGACCGGTCTCTACTAAGAGCCCGAGTCAAACTGTTGTATAGGGATAGGCCTGTTCATCGTCGTTTAGCAGTAATGATAGAGAGAGAGGCTAGGATGGCTCGTGAGGCTTGGGGACTATCCATGGACGCTAGCGACTATGCACGTTCAGATGTTATGTCATTACGTACTACGATAGTGGGGCAGCGTGCATTGATTTCAGAGTTACAGTCAGCAGATCACAGGAGACAGGGGGTGATTAAAGAGTTGTTGGCAGCAGACCACCAGAGGCAGGTCCAGTTGACTAAGGCATTAAAGTTGCTGAAAGGACTACAGACTCAGATGGCCGAGTTTCAGAGGCAGCATGGACCCGCAAAAGGTCCGGCACAGCCTGATGCACCAGGGGAGGCTGGTAGCAGTTCCTAGATTTGGTTATGTTGTAGCTATGCTATGCAGCCTGTTAAGTATTATGGGTTATTCCCAGCTAGCAGACTGTATAGATCTTTTGTTTTGTTTAGCTACCCAGTATAGGTCTTTTGTTCAGGTATTATCTATCTTGTACAGCATACTAAGTGTTACGGGTATATCCCGGCTAGTATGGCTTTAGGTTGTTTCTTTTGTCTTGTAACCTAAGTGTAGTAATCATTTTGTATCTGAACCGAACATGTATGTTTTTCCAAGTTATATATGAAATGGACGGATTACGTTATCTATGAAATCGAATTTATTATAAATGAATGTCGATTTGGTTATACCATGGTTAATTTCAATAACAGTTGTACATTTCACTGTGTGATGTGATCTCGTTTTATTTAATGTGTATATGTTATGTCATAGTTATGATTTTATGAAATCTAACGGGTATTATGTTTTCTTGTGATTTAAAGAAAATGGCACCAAAGAGAAGGACCACGAGGTTAAACCCAGGTGCAACACCAACACCAGTCACAGACACTCATACCACTACATCTGTCACCAATGCCCAAATTCAGGCAATGATTAACGAAGGCGTTACTGCTGCACTGGCAGCACGTGATGCAACCAGGAATGGCGATGATAGCCATACTTCAGGAACGGGTGCCAGAAGGCCTGTGCAAGTTGCTCGTGAATGCACCTACCCGGACTTCCTAAAATGCCAACCCTTGAACTTCAAGGGCACTGAGGGAGTTGTTGGACTCACTCAGTGGTTTGAAAAGATGGAGTCTGTTTACAGCATAAGCAACTGTACAGTAGCATGCCAGGTCAAATTTGCTACGTGTACCCTGCAAGGAAATGCTCTTACATGGTGGAACTCCCATGTTAAGACCACTACTCCTGAAGCTGCCCATGCAATGCCATGGAGGACACTGAAAAAGATGATGACAGACAAATACTGCCCAAGGGGCGAAATTAAGAAGCTGGAGTTTGAAATGTGGAATTTGAAGGTGAAGGGTACCGATGTGGTAACCTATAGCCAACGTTTCCAAGAACTGGCACTAATGTGCGATCGGATGTTTCCGGAAGAAATAGACCAAGTTGAGAAATATGTCGGTGGCTTGCCCGACACGATCCATGGCAGTGTGATGGCAACTAAGCCAAAAACTATGCAGGATGCCATTGAGTTCACCACTAAACTCATGGACAAGAAGATCAACACTTGGGCTGAACGTCAGGCTGACAACAAAAGAAAGTATGATGACACCGCCAGGAATAACCAGAATCAACAACCAAACAAGAGACAAAACACTGGAAGAGCTTATGCCGCAGGAAATGGTGACAGGAGACCATACGGAGGGCCTAGACCTCTGTGTTCCAAATGTAACTATCACCATGATGGTCCTTGTGCTCCCAAATGCCACAAGTGCAACCGATTTGGTCATTTAGGTCGTGACTGCAAGAATCCCCCAAATGTCAACACTGGGGCTAATCAGAGGGCTTGTTTTGAATGTGGTGCTCAGGGGCATTTCAAGAAGGATTGCCCATAATGGAAGAAGAACAACAACCGGGGTAATCAGGCTGGAAATGCCAAGGATCAGGCAAAGGTGTATGCCATTGGCAATGCAGGGGCAAACCCGGACAACAATGTCGTCACGGGTACGTTTCTCCTAAACAACCAATATGCATCTATTTTATTTGATACCAGTACCGATAGGAGTTTTGTATCTACTGCATTTAGCTCCCAAATTGTTATCACTCTGACTGCATAGATATGATAATATGTCTAATAGCGACGGGCGAATAGTTGGGTTAAACACTATTATCCGAGGTTGTACGTTAAACCTCTTAAATCATCCTTTCAACATAGACCTAATGCCCGTAGAACTAGGTAGTTTTGACGTGATAATTGGTATGGATTGGTTGGCAAAGTACCATGCCGTTATTGTCTGTGCGGAAAAGATCGTTCGTATTCCTTTTGGAGACGAAATTTTAATCGTTCGAGGTGACGGAAGCAGCAACAAACACGGGACTCGATTGAGCATCATCTCGTGTACTAAAGCTCAAGAGTATTTAGCAAAAGGATGTCACGTATTCTTAGCAAATATCACCGCCACCAAGGACGAAGATAAGTCAAAGGGGAAGCGACTTGAAGACGTGCCAGTTGTTCGGGAATTTCCTGAAGTTTTTCCCGAGGACTTGCCGGGTATACCACCCACTCGACAAGTGGAATTTAGAATCGATTTGGTACCTGGTGCTGCACCTGTAGCACGGGCACCATATAGATTAGCACCGTCGGAAATGAAGGAACTAGCGGAGCAACTACAAGAACTTACGGACAAGGGCTTCATAAGACCAAGTTCCTCACCTTGGGGAGCTCCAGTCCTATTCGTCAAGAAGAAAGATGGTTCTTTCCGGATGTGTATCGACTACAGAGAATTGAACAAATTGACGGTAAAGAACCGTTACCCACTCCCAAGGATTGACGACCTATTCGACCAGCTGCAAGGGTCGAGTATTTATTCAAAGATCGATCTGAGGTCGGGGTATCACCAGTTGAGAGTTCGAGAAGAAGACATCCTCAAGACTGCATTCAGGACTCGATACGGTCACTATGAATTCCAAGTCATGCCTTTTGGTTTAACTAATGCACCAGCCGTGTTCATGGATCTTATGAACCGGGTGTGTAAACCGTACCTGGACAAGTTTGTAATTGTCTTCATCGATGACATCTTGATCTACTCCAAAAGTAAGAAGGAACATGAAGGACATCTTAGGCAAATCTTAAAATTGCTTAAGAAGGAAGAATTGTATGCCAAGTTCTCTAAGTGCGAATTCTGGATTCCCAGAGTACAATTCCTCGGACATGTGATTGACTGTCAAGGTATTCACGTTGACCCTGCCAAGATTGAATCTATCAAGGATTGGGCGTCTCCTAAAACACCAACAGAGATTCGCCAATTTTTGGGCCTTGCCGGCTATTATAGAAGATTTATCGAAGGGTTTTCAAAGATAGCCAAAACAATGACCAAACTAACCCAGAAAAGTGTCAAGTTTGATTGTGGTGATAAACAAGAAGCAGCTTTTCAACTATTGAAGCAGAAGCTGTGCAGTGCACCAATCCTAGCCTTACCTGAGGGAAGCGAAGATTTTATCGCATACTGTGACGCTTCAAAGAAGGGTTTGGGCGCTGTGTTGATGCAAAGAGAAAAGGTGATTTCTTATGCATCACGTCAGTTAAAAATTCATGAGAAGAACTATACAACACATGATTTAGAACTTGGGGCAGTAGTGTTCGCTCTAAAGATGTGGAGGCACTATCTGTACGGGACCAAGTGCACAGTGTTCACTGATCATAAGAGTTTACAACACATTCTTGATCAGAAGGATTTAAATATGAGGCAACGTCGCTGGTTAGAGTTGCTGAGTGATTACGATTGTGAAATTCGTTATCACCCAGGGAAGGCGAATGTTGTTGCTGATGCTCTGAGCAGGAAGGAACGAGAACCACTAAGGGTTCGGGCCTTAGTGATGACTATTGGCTTGGATCTTCCTAAACAAATCCTGAACGCCCAGACGGAAGCAAGAAAGCTGGAGAACATCAAGAAGGAGGATGTTGGAGGTATGTTAGTTGAGAATTCAAAAGATCCGGAGAAATTCAGAACAGAAAAGTTGGAACCGCGTACGGATGGAACTCTATGCCTCAATGGCAGGAGTTGGTTACCTTGTTATGGCGATTTACGGACTGTAATCATGCACGAGTCCCATAAATCAAAATACTCAATACATCCGGGTTCTGACAAGATGTACCAAGACATGAAGAAGCTATACTGGTGGCCCAATATGAAGGCAAACATCGCCACCTATGTTAGCAAGTGTTTGACATGTGCTAAGGTCAAAGCCGAACACAAGAGACCATCGGGTTTGTTAGTGCAACCCGATATACCTGAATGGAAGTGGGACAACATCACGATGGATTTTGTCACAAAGCTTCCTAAGTCATCGCAGGGTTATGACACTATTTGGGTAATCGTTGACCGACTGACCAAAAGACAAAGTCTGCCATTTTTATGCCAATGAGGGAAACGGATCCCTTGGATAAACTGGCGAGAATGTACCTAAAGGAGGATAGTCACGAAGCAGGGAATACCTTAACAATTTATTCTTTGATCGTGACCCTCGATTCTCATCAAATTTCTGGAAGTCACTTCAGAAGGCTTTGGGTACGAGTTTAGATATGAGTACTGCATATCATCCGGAAACTGACGGACAAAGTGAGAGGACTATCCAAACCTCCGAGGATATGCTACGTGCTTGCGTAATCGACTTCAAATGGGTGGGTTACACATTTGCCATGGTCCGATTTTCATATAAACAGTAATAACAGTTATCACGCTAGCATTAAGGCTGCACCCTTTGAAGCACTTTATGGTCGAAAATGTCGTTCACCTGTTTGCTGGGCTGAGGTTGGGCAAGTTCAACTCACTGGTCCAGAATTAGTGCAAGAAACAACGGAGAGAATCATTCAAGTCAAGCAAAGGATGCAAGCCGCTCGCGATCGACAAAAGAGCTACGCCAACTTAAAGCGTAAGCCAATGGAGTTTCAAGTTGGGGACAAAGTTATGCTTAAGGTTTCGCCTTGGAAAGGGGTCGTACGTTTTGGCAAACGGGGGAAGTTAAACCCCAGATATGTCGGACCTTTCAAGGTGTTGAAAAAGGTTGGAGCCGTTGCTTACAAGCTTGAGCTTCCTCAAGAGCTGAGCAGGGTCCACAATACGTTTCATGTTATTCTGACGATCCATTAGTCGTTCCGTTGGGAGGACTCCAAGTGGATGAAAATCTTCATTTTGTTGAGGAGCCGGTTGAAATCATGGATCGTGAAGTCAAACAATTGAGACGAAGCCGTGTCCCAATTGTCAAGGTTCGATGGAACTCTAGGCGGGGCCCTGAGTTTACGTGGGAACGTGAAGATCAGTTCAGAAAGAAATATCCACACCTCTTCACCAAGACCGCACCATCGACAAGTGCCATGTCATAAGCCTTGCGGACAAGGCTCATTTAACGGGGGAAGACTATAACACCTCGTAACTTAGGTCATTGTACGACATTATGTAATGCACAACTTATTTTTAGGGTTTTACGCGTTTGCTCATAAACTGTAAAAGTTAAGTTAAATCGCGTAAACTAAAAATGATCATACAATGTAATCGGGCATTAAACGATTAAATGTTGTCATCAATCAAGTGTTATATGATTATTAAGAGGATAATTATCAACATTGCACATTTTATTTTTGTTGGTTACGTAAAATGTTTACGTTTCGCGATAAAGTGCGTTTAAGCCTTCCCGGAAGCACGTTAATTTATCTACGCTTCATCGAATACCCACAATTTGAACTCAATACTTAAAGTATAATTAAAACTCAATATATTTATCACATTAGACATTTTCATATTAAAGGAATTGAAATTATACATTTACATATGCAAGTTATACTTTTAATTAAACATATGTTACTTTAGGCTTTATATATACATATATACACTAGATAAATGAACAAATGCATACATATCCTACCCTAACCCTTAAAAACGTGTACATAAGCCATCTAGAAGGCCTTTGGTCACCATGACATCAATAGGAACCTTCATTGCATGAACCTTTCACCACTTGATGCTATGACTAGCCAAAACCAACCCATTGTTTCTCAAAACCATGTGCTATACCATTAGACACCTTGCAAAGGCTCAAGTGACCAAGGAATATGCTAAGGATCTTAGCTAGTATAAATAGGAGTGCAAGGGTTAAGAGAAAACCACATCTACACTTCTTTCTTTACTTGAAAAATCAAACAAAACCCTCATTTGTGCCCTAAAGAGCCCACGGCTCAAAACCACTCCCAAGAAGCAATCCATTGCTTGATTTTTCTTGATCATATTAGTGTTCTCATATCATTCCTAAGGTGTTCTAAGAAGATTTGAAGATTTGGTTAAGTTTGGAAAAGATTTTGCAAGAAAAGTGTTTTTGAAGTTAAGCTTGGAACTTTTGGATCTTGATTTTGGGAAAAACTTGTTAAGTGTTGTTATAATCTTCAAACAAGGTTCCATTATCATCCTTATACTCTTATTACATTTATATATGCATGCCATGATCATATCTATACTTGTTATGCTTGTTTTATTGAAAATATTATGTAAACATATTCAAAACTCATAAAACCCTAATTGTTCCCATATTGAGTATAAAATATTATTGATAAAACAAGTGGTTAAAATAACTTATATATTTGAAAAGTAGAGTCTTATTAGATAATCATAGACTCCAGAATCAAGTTATTTTGTTGAGAAACGAATCTGATACGTACAGTTCAAGATATAACTGCTTATTTCTCAAAACTAGTTTCTTTTAATCTACTATTATAATTATATATTCATACATTTTTCCTTATGATTTAAAATATCAATTTTTAACTACAAGTGCTATATTAGTAGGGAATTTTATAAAGGATATTGAGGCCTCTTCGGAGTAACGTATTGACGAGTTCTGGATTTACGATTTAAAGTGTCCTAGACTCCTCAAACTTACTGTCATGACCTTTATCCTTAATGATAGCCCAAACGATAGTACAATGTTAATTATAAAAGATCAAAACCTTTATTATATCCTAAATACATCAATGATTTTATCAAAATTCACTACAAGTATATATGTGGCATTGTATTGTGTACTATTCGTCTGTATGCTTAGCAGTCTTCTTAATCGACCTATACTTTATTAGGTTGCATTCAGTCTTTATCGTGACGCTTTATCAGTAGTGATATACTCTGTTCAAATTCATTTGAGGTGAGTTCATAGCCCCACGTTTTACTTTAATCATACTTTATAAGTTTTGGGGTGAGAAACATATGCACGTTTTACAAATTGGACGCAAGTGTACATTTTATCATGATTACGTTTTGCCTAAGTAGCGATAACCCACTGTGCCCATGAATCATGAACTGTTAAATTACATATATGTAGTCGTGGATTACATTATGTGAGCGCGAATGATTATAAATAGATCTATTTGGGATGACTTCCCCGTTCGGGTGACTAGCTATCATTAGAAACGAACGTATTTCATGTCGGATACTGGATGTTAAGGGTTGAACATCATCACGGGCAATGTAGGCAATATATATCTATATATTGTATTCAATTATGTCGAGTTTCGGTGTCATGAGCTTAGGAAAACGTAAATACATTTGTGATGTCTGCATCTGTTGCATTATCACAGGGAAAGTCTTGCGGTCCTGCATGATCATTTATTAAACCTATGAAATTCACCAACTTTATGTTGACGTTTTAAATGCAATGTTTTTCAGGAGGTCATTAAGCACGAGGTGCGAAGGATACATTGGGGGTTATATTTTGAAGTCATGCATTAAAGATTTAGTCGCATTACATTTTGTTTATCCGTTATGGGCTGTAAATCTTTGTAACAATATCAAGTAAAGCTTCGGGCTTTTGTAACAAATACTTAAATAAATCCAATGTATCAGTTTAAACAACTTTTTGTGTTGTTCTTATATTATCTTGTGTTATTGATCTGATAAGTAACACGCCCCGGATCCTTATTCCGCTGCGACCCATTTTGGGGGTGTTACAGATTAAGCAAAAGGAACAATTAGAATAAACAAGAAAAGAAAGGTAACAACAACACAACATAGAATTAGAACCAAAAGAAAGTCATTTCATTAATCACAAACAAGTTACAAGTTGCATTGTCATACATTACATGTCACCATCTAATGCTATACAACTCCAAAAGACTAGTTCTACTAACTGACATCGCAGTTTAGTTAGTGATTTGCAAAAGATACTACAAATGATAAACTAATCTACTAAGAGTCACTAGGTGGTCCACGTGGCTCGGAAGGTCCCTCGGTCCCATCAGAAGTAGAGTTCTTCGATTTATTTCTCAGACGCTCGGTATCCTCATCATCAGATTGGCGGATCTTCGGAAACCGCTAATACGAACCTATATATCCAAGTAATACTCTTATTCCACACTCTGAGACTCATGCAACCTCTCTCAGGCAGTCTCACACTCCATAACGAGTCCACACCAAAACTCACTTAGTCTCAGTCTCAGCCAATCTTTTCTTCAATGTGGCATTCTCCCCACTCTCTAATACCGATATCCTCTCGAGAACATTACCCAAAGCACGCTCGAAATTTTCCAAATCATGATTAAGTATCTCCCTTTCTTTTTCCCTAATTTTATCCTTGGATTTGAGAAGAGCAATCTCAGTTTGGCACGAACCCAACTCAGCCTCTATGACTCTAGCTTGTGCATGTGACGCCTCTAAATCACGCCTTAAGGCCCACGGTGCTAATCCATCCACATGAGATGAGTCATAAGCAGAAGATGACTCTCCTACCTCAAATAAGCCCTTCGGAAAGTCGCGAATAACATAAGGCTTTTGGGTAATAGTCCTAGTCGTAGCCTCGGGTGCAACATCGACCTCCTCGTCTTCTGACTCAAAATCAAATGACACAGAATCAAATGACACATCTCCAGGTGGCGGGGTTTTGTCACCCTCTACCTCATAAGGAAATATCAACTCAGCATCATCCTTGAGCTCAATATCAACATCTTCCTTGGGTTCCTCCTCGGGATCTTCTTCAGGATCTTCTTCAGGATTTTCTTCGTCATAATCAACTAAATCAATATCGTCGGGAATGTCAACCATTTCATTAGGATCATGGATATCCACAACTTGATTTGGCTCGGGAACAACTGGGTTCACTTCGGGAATAACTTCGTTTAGCTCGTTAAGATGATTAGGGTTCTCTATGACAATCTGCATCGTATAAATATCTCGTATTAGTATTAAAATAATTACATAATTAACATTTATATTCAAATAAATGAAAATTTCTTATTATAACATATATATATTTTTCCATATATATATATCTATAAATAAATCCTTCCCATTCTTGTCCCATCGGTAATTCAGAGATTTCGCTTGTACAGTTATAGTTAAAAGATTTCAAAAAAAAAATCCTTTCGTTCATTTTTTTTGAAAATCTTTTGTTCTCTATAACTTAAGCTCTTGATATCAATCTGTAACACCCACATTTCATATATCAGCGGAAGGGTCATTTGGGGTGCTACGTCAAAATACAAAAACTCAAGCATAGAAAACGACTCAAAAAGAGACGTTTTTAAATATAGCCATTCAAAATAAAAAAATTTCACAACATAGGTCCCAAAATGTTTTCATAATCAATACATCATTTTCAAATATTTTCTTCGAATGATTTTCTTTAAATGGGCCTTCAAAATATTTATTTCATTAGCTTCTCCGAAATCTTCATCACCGAATTACCTTCAAGGACCTGAGATAAAACATGCTAAAAAGTCAACAATAATGTTGAGTGAATCCATAGAGTTTATATATATATATATATATATATATATATATATATATATATATATTAAATTCCGAACACAAGTATCATTTCTCAAAATCATCAAGACATAACGATGTGGATCAGACAAAGTTATAGGGGGATTATTATAAGCCTCATGACATTGAACGTTACCATATAATAAAAATGCCCACTATACACCCTCGCTATGAGTGCATATTATTCTCTATACAACGCATCCGTAGTGTCATTTTCCCGACACGAGACGATAGCCAGTCGTCACGGATTGGAGGTGGCAACCTCCAAATAGTACTATTTCATGTATAAGCGTCTACCATTACCCGGTAGTTAACAATTCATGATTTCCGCGGGTCTTTTATCTAGCGAGTTAAGCTAACTTATAATAATCAAGGCTACTAGCATACATTCGGGTCCCTTATGTTCTATTTTCAAAAACAAGCATGTTATCCCCCTCGCGGGTTTATAAAACAATTAAAGTATTAAAATACGAGGCTATGAACTCACTAGTGATGTCGGAAGAGAATAGCGATATGAATAAGAACTTCGGGAGTAGGCGAGTCGATCAACCAAGACCTATACAATTAGTAACGGGTCTTAGGTTTCTAGTATCATGTTCTTGAGGAGGTTAATGCTCATGACGGGAAACTACGGGGGTTAGAATTGGTCATACCTCGGAAGCTATAGAATTATCTATCAAATTGATTAGGTTCGTATAATTTTTGGTTCAACGGTTGACACTGAATAGTCTCTATGAGGACCCCGCAGTTATTCACCTAACTTAAGATATCTGTTGTTGGAAAAACTTGGTCGAAGTTGTGGAAAATTATCAAAGTTTTGATTGAAACACGTGTCCTGATTGTAGTCATTCGGGACTTGAGGTGGAGCTAATTTGTAAAACCTATATATGAGCATCGTTTTCCAAAAAAACTCGCAAAGAATATGTTATCGTTATTGATGTTGTGGAGGTTGGTGAAGATAGTTCGGTGTTTTCATTATAAAGGAATAAGGATTTTGGGTCTTTAGCAAACTCATTTCCGATCACGTACACTGCTACATGCTCAGAATGTTCGTCCACCATTAAAAGGACCTTCCACATGGCTAACTGAGGATGGTTTATATACGCAAAGACATGACGAAGAATTAAACAAATAAGAGGGTAACGAAGATAAGAATTAAACTAATAAGAGGATATAGACGATTATTTATAGCAAAATACATAAGAAAGAAAAAATATTTTTGGTAACCGATAATCGAACAAGTGTACGGTAGATCTCTAGAAAACGCACAAAGAAGCGAAGGAGCGGGTAAGCGTGAAGCTATTAAAAACCTTCTCATTTTGGGTCGAAGTTCGTAGGATCGACCCTCCTTATACCTCTCTTATAGTTTATAATCTAAAGGTGAGCCGAAATCACAAGTGACACAACGGTTGATTTTGTTGTTTTTCAATTTTTTTGGTATTTTTGAATACTTGGTAATATAAAATATATTCACAAATGAAAGCGATAACTTCACGGGGAAGGGTCTTCAAACACTAATCTTCAAACGTATACAATAATCGTTTCACAACCTCCCTGGCAGCGGCGCCAAAAATTGACTTGAGTTTTTAGCTATACATATAATATATAAGTAATATATATAACTAATTATCAATCAATAATAAGAGATAAGAATTCCGTAAGGCTTTTAGAAGGAAAATTGCTTTTACCCAAAGCAAACTCTAAAAAAAACCTTCCCGGGTCATTTTTCCGACGAGGTGCGAATTTGAAAATCGGTTACGTTTGTGATCGCGCGTTTGAATGGTCAATATTTGATTTTGGATTCTATTTCTACTAATAATATGCAAATACAAGTAAAGACACGCTAAAAACGAAAGCAATTAAGGCTAAAACACTAAAAACGATAACGGGAATCAAAATCCGTTCTTTAAAAACCTAAAATCTACAAATTTAACCCTACAAATGGAAATTTAATTTTTAACAGTCCTAAATGATAAAGAAAATTTTCTAAAAAAGAATTCTATTTTTTTGACTTTTATTTAATTTATTATGAATTAAAAACTTATTTAATCTAAATTAAATATTAAAAATATTAAACTAATTATGAAATATCTAAAAAAAATCACAAAAAGTAGTTTTAACTATGTAGAATCTATGAAAAATAAAAGTTGGAAAGCTGGCTGAAGCAACAAGCAGTTATTAAGCAAATAACCATTAATAAGCAAAACTGCCAAAAAGGGGTTAAATATTTAATGGTGCAATGTAATAACCGAAAAAGACCCCAGGGCAAGTGGTGAGTGTGGTGTGTTAAATGCGTTGGCTTATAAAGGGGAGGTCACAGGCTCGACCCCTGTGACCCCTCTTTTTTACAAACCATTTTTTTTATTTTTTTTAAAACAGTCCTATACTCCCAATGTTTTCACTTTTTAAAATTTCTTTTTGAAAAAGCTTCTAACCACTAAAATAAGCACTTTTTGAAAAGGGACTTTTTATGAAAACAACTAATAAGCCAGAAAAGAGCTTAATTAAGAGACAGATTACACTTAAAGCTCAAAAGCTAAAATACTTAACTGTTTTTACACATAAGCTTCTATAAGCTCAAATTTAGCCCTAATAATCTACAAATACCTTAAATAAAACTTAATAAGCAAATCTAAACCCAAATTAAGTAATTCCGATAAGCCATAAGCTCAGAAATCCAATTAAGCTTTTTGCTAAACCTGTTATCATAACAGCCTTATAAGGCACTTTAAAGCTAAATTTTAAGCTATTTAATCAACAAGCTAAACCTTAAAACCTAAAAACAGATTAAATTTGACCTTATTTAACACGTAAAAAACTAAAATGGGTAAGAAAATTTTATTTAGAAATATAGCTAGAAAAAATAAAAGGACTTTGGAAAGTGACAGTTTAGATTTGATTATAAAAGAACTAAAGGGTTTAAAGGCAAATAGCTGTCCAAAAAATAAGCTAGTATAAGCTGTTTTAAGCCTCCAAAAAGCCCAAACAGATTTAGCTCATAAACCAAATAGCTTGTGCCTTAAATTTCAGAGTCTAAAACAACCTATAGCTAACTTAAATTTAGGATTAAAAATGCCAAAAACCTTAACTAGAACTTGCATACCAAAAACAGTTTTGACCCAAAACCAATTAAACCAATGAAACAGTGCTATAACTTAAACTACCAGATTTAAACCATGAATACAAAACCATTTTGATCATTTTGAGCATAATTCAAAAACTCTAAGATTCAAATCTAAAAATCAACAGTTTTAACTTCTAAAATCTAGCAGACTTGAACATTTGTTAATCTAAACCATAAAATTCAATAAAATCTTTCAAAACTTGCAAACACTTGATCTAAAACTGATTTATGACTAATCCAATGTGACTTTTAAAACACAAGAGTGCACTAACAGTTTTAACTTGTGGTTAAAACTGTTAAGCCAAACACTCCTTTTAAAAACAGATTAAATACCAACAATATTAAGCATGATTAAGCATTAAGAACACACAAATAAACACTGAAATAAGCTCACACATAATAAGCAGTTTTTTAGACTAAATCAAGCAGTTTTGCATGAAAATCAATTAAAAGTCATAAAAGCTAAATCATAAGCATAAAAAGCATTTGAAAAGAAAGATTAAGCATTAATAAGCAAAAGTAAACAGAAAATAAGCAGCAATAAGCAATGGAACAGTAATTGAGCAATAAAGTAAAATGATAAACTTACTTTTGCCTTTGAATAAGCCCTATAAGCTCATCCATTTCTGGCTTATCTTCTAATTGGCTTATTCAACTTTTTGAGTAAATTTTGAGGTAAATGCTTAAAACAGTGAAGACAGCTTAATTAGCTTATTAGCTTATTATTAAACAATCTCAAATCATGATTGCATTTAAGGTAAAAACATAATTTAAAACTGAATGAAATTAATTTTATTAATCTTAAAAGAGATTACAAGCTGCTTAAAAAGAAAATATATTTAAAAGAAAGCAATAAGCTAAGATAACAATTAAGCTATTAAGAACTTGAATTAAGCTAAAATCCTACACGCCTTGTGATGAGTGAGGAGTCCTCCTTATATAGCTGAGAGGTGAAGCTTCTAGGACCCTAGGACGCTCCTCTTCAATCAATCTTCGCCCTTCAATCTTGATTATCCTCCAAGCAACATAATCTTGGCCCTTGATTTGCTGCAACGTCTCTCAACCAATCATATGCGTTGGGATTGCCAACATGTCATTCTTTGGGTAATGTCAGGCGTGTGTCAGACGTTCTAGAAGGTTAGGGGCGAGCGTGTGTGTTTGCGGATTTACCCTGGTTTGCGTTTGTAAGTGAGTAAGAATGGAGGGAAAGAAAAACGGGTGAAAAGATATACAGTACATTTTGACTGTGTATAACTTGGGGCGTTGACCCGGGTTTAAAACTTTGACTTGGGCTCATGAAAAAGGGAGTTGGGCCTGGTATGGATTTGGACAAGAAATGAAATTGGACTTTAGGATTTTATAAATTAGTTTATAAGGCCATTAGGTTTATTTAGGGCTTTTTTTCTTTAAATACAAAGTTAATGGGTTGACCCGGCCTATTAAAATGGGTGCGGGTTGGCCCATTAAGGACTGTATTGCCTCGCTTCGTTTTTTTACACTTTTTCCATCCCGTGCTTGCGTTTGTCCGTTTTGCTTTGTTTTTGTCCTTTAATTGAATATTCGGGTTTTCTGAAGACCACAATTGGACAAAACACACATATACACTGCATTTTCTTGTATTTTTGGTCATTATTGGTCTTTTTAGCTCGTTTAATGTATTTAAGCACATACCAGTTTTGTTGGGCCATAAAACATAACGGGTTTGGTTATACCCAAAGAAGAACTTGACATCTAGCTTAGTGTCAGAAAATAATAAAAGCAACGTTATAAGGTTTTCTCCACCGAAAAGGATCTTGTTGATTAGTGAAGTAACTCTTGAGTTGGATACTCGAGGAGTAGAGTAGGGCGAAGAGGAGCTTCATAACCTAACCACTATAAATCACTGTGTCAGTTTGCAACTTCTTTTACCTTTCTCTTTACTTATGTCTTTACATTTATTGCTTTACTTTTACACTTGCATTGTGCTTATGATTGTGTGAAGTGTTGTGTATGTTGTGTTAGCCATGGTTGTGTAGCTCTTTGTAGTAAACATTGTGAGTGTGGAAATATTGATAGAAGATGCACTAGTTATTGTAAATCTATTATCGACACTTCTCATATTGCGTCAAACTTAATTGGTGATTTGATACAAAAGATCTAGTCCGAAAAACCTCTTCTGGAGGCGGTCCTATAAATTGGGCGGCCCCCTGATGTACTAGGCGGCCCCCTTATATTTATGGGACCGCCAGTAGAGAGTGATGTAATTTTTGTATTGACTAATCTAAAGTTTTATAATGGAAACGTATTCACCCCCCCCCCCTCTACGGTTTCCATAAGAAGTAGTAAGAATAAAAACAGAAAAAGAGTTGTTTAAAAACAGAAAGAGAGAATTGTGAGTAAAAAGAATTAAGAGAAATCAAAAACAGACAGAGAGTTTTTATGAGGCTAAAATGTGAATTTAATGATGGAAAAGCTTATTATAATGGAATTGGAGTTAATGCTGGTGATTCAAAGTTAATGCTACTAGATGATAAACTTACTGTTACTAGAAAGTTAATGCTGCTAGGCATAAACTTACTACTGCAGGGAAAGTTAATGCTGCTAGGCATAAACTTACTACGCTGTTGAAGCTTATGCTGCTTGGAATAATTACAATGCTGGTGAATGTTAAATGCTATTGGGGGTAGTTTCATAAAATACTTTGATTAAGGGTTCTTCGCTCATTTAGGTCAATTCATTCAATATATACTCTCTTAATCACAAACCCTAACTTAATTTCATCATTCATCATCAAAACCCATCACAATGACGATAAAGTTTGCTGATTCACATAATATGGTCGCATTTTTGACTAAATCTGCTGAAAGTGAAGGGTTTGAGCAGATAGTGGATTTTCTAAATGCAAATCCCATAAGATATGCTTTAACGATCAATCCCACTATATATGCTTCGTGCATTAAACAATTCTGGGCTACTGTCAAGATGAAAACTGTCAATGGGGAAGTTCAGTTACAAGCTAGGATGGAAAGAAGATTATCATAACTGAAGCAACTTTAAGAAGAGATCTTCAATTAGAAGATGCTGAAGGTATTGATTGTCTACCCAAGGCTAATATCTTTGAACAACTTACACTAATGGGGTATGAGAAACTTTCTCAGAAGCTTACATTCTATAAGGCTTTCTTTTCTCCTTAATGGAAATTCCTTATCCATACTGTTTTGAAATGCCTAAGTGCTAAGGACTAATGCATGGGAATGAATTTAGTAGCATATGGCTTATGCATTATCCCGTTAGCCACAACCCATAGTTAACACTTTTCCAAGTATATTTTTAAAAGTATGGTAAAGAACTTGGATTATGCTGGTAAATTCTTGATGTATCCAAGGTTTGTACAAGTCTTTTTGGATAATCAACTAGAAGGGATGGCAACTCACAACATGACTTATATTGCACCCTCTCACACAAAGAAGATTTTTGCTAACATGAAAAGGCAAGGAAAAAACTTTTTTGGTAGAGTAACACCATTATTTCCAACAATGGTGACTGATCCCCACACATTCCCCATTCTAGAACCTAAAATGTCATTTTAGTAAAATTAAATAACATTGAATAGATTAACTTCTATAATTATTTTAATATTTAGTTAACAACCTTCATGTATATTATACACCGTTGGGTTCAGTTAACCACAAATACCTAAAAATAAAAACTAAAATTAAACCGTGATAATTGGGTTTTTCGGTTTTTATTTTGGTTTCTTCTTTTTTGGGTTTTTTTGTTTCAGATAGAGCGATTCGGCTTGATTTGTCGGTTTCTCAGGTTTTTTTAAGCACCCCTACTTTTTTTTAGCTTGAACACCCCTACTTGTTACTTATTTAATTGCTTTTAAGGGATAAATACATTTTTTAATAATCATCTTCCCCTATGGTCCCCCCCCCCATTTAACCCTAGATTGAATTTTCATTCTTCATTTCGTTGTCTGTTTATAAGACATGAGATTCATTTGTTAATTTTCAAACGATTTTCACAATGGTTCAATAAATGCAATATTGGTATGTTCGTGAGGAAGATTCTAACTTGGATCCATAAATAGCCCATTGTCAGTATTGTTTAATTTAGGGCTTTTTGTGTTTGGATCATAAGCTAACGATTTGCTTACTTTTACTTGCAGCTAGTTAGCATGAGTTATTTTCATTGACTATACAACCTGAAGGGATGTTCTCTCTCAAACCTGGTAGAGCTATATCGGTAGAAAGGTAAAACATATTGTTTTTTTAAGGTTAAGGATTTCAGTATTCATATTCTCAATGATATAGTGAAAGAGTTAGGGTATTCTGACAAAGCTTTATTATATTACTACCATCTGAGACCTACATTTGACCTATATAATACTTTTTTTCCACTTAGTTGTGAAGCTAATGTTCGTTCTTTGATGCAACTTGTCAATAATAAGAAGGTCAACAATGCTTATATTGAACATGGACTAACTAATATAGATAAGTGATGTGTTTCAAAAGCTTTAAATTTATAAGACTGAAAATACCGGACAATTATATGGAAACACACGGGTAAAAGTATAACCCACGTATGCAGTATAATCTTTTTAGGTAAGACCAGGTCGTCCACATGGATTAGAGTAGTGTTCGAATAATCAAAAAGAAAAGAGACTTTAACAATTTTGAAAATAACTTTAGTTTTATCAATGATAATAAAGATGACTACTCAGATAGTTGAGAATAATTTATAAGTGTTGGAAATGATTTGACCTCAAAGATGGGACTTTAATTTATAAAAATGATTTCTCGTCAGAAAACGTTTTTACGAATTAACTTGATTAACTTAAGACTTATATTTAGTTAACTAGACCAAATGTGTCACCCAAATAATCCACTTATTATTATATCAAAACTTATTTTGTTTATCAATTTACGAAAGTGGATTTCTCAGCATAGACGTTAAAGACCATAGACAAATCTTTAAAACCACATAGATCATAATGGGTCTTTCGACCTATACCAATATGATTATATAATCTAAGTTGATAAGCAAAAAATAGATAAGATAAGATATAACAGGTTTGCAACATAAGCTTAAGATTAAAGCGATCAAGATCATACCAAACACTCATTCATTATCGTAACTTCACCGAGTAGTCATGAGAGATTTAGCCTCTCATGGCTAAGGAGTTCATAACAAAAGCACACTTTACATAAACTTTCATTATTTCAACAACTAGGTAAGAAAACTTCTTCGTTCTTGATCGTTAGATCTTTTTCTTCAAAGGAAAAGGTGTTTCTTGGTGTTTTGGTGAAAGGAGGGAAAGTATGTGTGTGAAATGGGATAGAATGTGAGGAATGATTGTGAGGAGGGATGCTTTGAGGATGAAAATTCGTCCTCAATTTATAGGCAAGATTAGGTGCAAAGTGCGCACTTAGGAAAAAGTGCGGCGAACTTTGGGAGTTAATGAGATAGCATTTAATGATTTTTACTAGAAGTGCGATGCACTTACAAATAAGTGTGGCGGTTTTGAGGAGTTAATATAGGTGCATTTAATGGACTTTGATTCTTCAAACTTTGGGAAAATATGCAGCGGACAATGTACCAAGTGCGGTGGTTTTGGGTTTCAGGGGAAAGTGCGGCGCACAATGTAACAAGTGCGGCGGACTTCTTGAACTTTGGCTAGAAATCTTTTCTTTTCTTGTATTCGTCTCCCAAATTGTATAGATTCATGAGCTTAGGCCTATAGAGTCTTCAAGTGAACCTATAAGCAATTAAAGCTTAATTAAGTACCAAAAGTTTATGAGAAATGATAGAATAAACATAAAATAACGCCATAGAAACATGTATAATTTGGGCGTTATCAAATCCCTCCACACTTAGCTTATTGCTTGCCCTCAAGCAATGGAAGCGAAAAAAAATCATTTGTCGTGACGTGGAGAAAATTTGGATTTTAAGAGAGTTTCCATATTAGATAACTTTTCAGGCATAGACATATAACATAGCACCTCACATAGGGATAGTGTTTGATTTTAAATTCACTCAGATAGGGTTTAAATATGTTTTTGTGAAGAACACTCAATTTACACAAACATAATCTAGACAGCTATCATAGGCTTGTACTTAACACATAAACCTGACCGAAGGGTGGAACTTGGGTACTAGAGAGGATCCAATCTTCATGCGCCGAACATAAGCCTTTATTTCTTTTGAACTATTATAACTCATATAGAACTTCTTTTTTTTTCTTTTTTTGGTTTGCATGATTACAACTAAGGCTTAGCACAGGACTTTCTTTATTCAACTTTCAGATATTTCAGCAACATAGCATTAAAAGGAGCGCTTGCGAGAATACGCTTGCAATACTAGAACTTGAGGGTTACATCTATTGTGATAGGCTAAAACCGGTCTAGTAATATGATGTTTTAAGCACAAGTTCTAATGCTTCTAAAATTACCGACTCTTCAAATATAATTATCAATCAATACCAATGTTCCGGAATAATAGGCGTCCAAAGACCATACATACACATCCGTACACGAAGAGGAAATTAGACACATATGACTGTAATCTCAAACCTTAACTCGAACAAGCTAAAGGCCATCAATTATCTTAGGTCCACAAAGGTAGATACACAGAATATTCTAAAGGCTTAGAGTTATCATAATTTTAGTGGATTGGGTGTGTGTTGGGGAAAATAGATTGTAAAGACTTAATACTGGTAGTATAACAAGTTTAAGTATTGGTAGTAAATAGTTTGTTCTGTTAGTATTGAGTTAAATACTAGCAGTAACTAATGTTTAGTCTTTGGCAGTTACTAAGTTAGTACTGGTAGAGTTAGTAACTGGTCATAGTTAGTACTGGTTTTCCTCGTTATAGTTAAGTCTGTTTATGTAACAGAATAGTATAGTTATCTTAGAGATATCTTAGAGATTATCTTAGGATAAGGATATGTATTACTCCTTTTCCACGTTTGTAAAGCCCATTAGTTTCCTCGGTATATAAGTGGCAACCCTAAGCACATTGTTATGTACGTATAGTGATTTGCAAATATCAATAAAGCATAAAGCTAATAGCATTTTAGTATTGTCAGTTCTTCTTTATTATATGTGTTAAGATTCCGCATTAACATTGATAATTCTTAGTCAGTGTCTCTTCAATATAGTTGATTTGGAATTTAGTCCAAGTTATATGTTAGTCTTACAAGGATATATCAGATCCTAAACAAAAGGACCAAAATCGTGGTATCAGAGCCTTTAGTGGGACTCTGTGAAAGAAGAATCATTAGAAACACAAAACAACAACTAACACTCCCCACAAAATGTACAACCTGATCCCTAATGATGATTTCTGAAAATGTTGATTTCTCTCAACGTATCAGTGATGGGTGAAGATTCAAAAACCATGAAGATGCATCAGACACTGGCATACTGCACCTATACAACAAGAAACAACAAGTATTCCTCAAACTACTGCTTATCTAAAATATTAAAACTCCCCATTCTGAAGAAGGTGAAGAAGTAATGATATTTGGGATATGGAGATGGCAGGCATTACTTGAGTACATGACATTGAAGTATGGAAGGTTAATTCAGAATGGAAAACTCAAGAAGATGAATTTCAATTGGAAAGGGATGGTGTTGTTGTAAGTCTTTCACAGTTCTGCTGCAGAGATTCAAGCTGTTGAAAGGAGAGAAAGGATAAGAATATTTTGTGATGCCATTCCTAAAGAACATATGAGAAGATTTCATGGAATGGATGATGCAAAAGAGATCTGGGAAGCCATTAGAACTAGGTTTGGTGGTAATGCAAATTCAAAGAAAATGCAGAAGGCTGTTTTCAAACAACAGTTTAAAGCATTTAAAATATCCAATTCTGAAGGACTAGAAAAGGGATATGACAGGTTTCAACAGTTACTTTCTCATATACTGGAAGCTTATGGTGCGGAGTTCAACAGAAGACGCAAATCTTAAGTTTCTTAGATCTTTGCCGTCGCTGGTCTAATCTGCAATTGGCTATGAGAAATATCCTGAGATTGATAATTTATCAATGATGATTTGTACAATAACATTAAAGTTTTTGAGCAAGAAATTCAAGGGTGTTTCAAAAACATCTTTCAAGTGCTCAATATGTTGCTTTTGTTTATCAATGCAAAAGTAGCACTAAAAGGTTTAGTTGTTTTTTTCTGGTGCATTCAGTATATGCAATCCTTCTACTACTTCAACCAATGCTATGAAAAAAGAAGTTCTTGCTGGTTTTTGATGATGAAAGTCATTATTCCCTCTTTTGCCAAACAAACAGAGGATGTGGACTTAAGATTTCATAAAAGCTTTGGAAACAGATTGATGATGTTGATAGTGAAGAAATGGAATCAATTGGGCAAATAGCAAATGATTGCTATTCGAATGAAGATAGTTCCTATAAGAGAACAGGATAGGAGAGTTACGACGTGGATGGAAAAAAGCATGTTTGGCTTTGACAAAAAAAAGCTTGATGTGCTTCAATTGTCACAAAACTGGTTCAATTTGGCTAGGAATATGTACATCAAGGGGATACATGGATAGAAGAAGAAGAGAGATTCTCTTTATCTACATCAAAAGCTGGGAAGCAAGAGAAGAATCAGATGGGGTTTTGCTGACAATGATGATGGGATTGTCAATTAGGGAAAGCATACTTAAAGCTGAAGAAGAAACCAAATCAGCACTTATGGCTATCAGCTAAGCAATGAGGTATCTTTGTGTCATAAACTTGCATTGATTCAGATTATATGCTTAAATTACTGTGTGAGAACAAATGAATCAGTTAGGTGTTCAAGAAGCATAAATACTTGCATATAGACATGCTGGTTAAGAAAACTAGAAGCCTCAATTTTACTTCTAAAAACAGCAACTTTATCTAAATGAAAAGCTTGCATTTCAAGCTAATGAAATACATGAAAAAGATGAAAAGCTTAAAAGATATAGGAGAATAGGAATGGAAAGTGTCAAAGAAAGGAACAATTGCAGAATAACAGTAGATTCATGAATGATTCTTCCAAGATCGTTAGGATTTTAATTAATTATGGCATGGTTCAAATGATAAACTTGGCTTAGGTTTAAAATACATTCTAATGATGAGTTCTTAGTTATTTGAGAAAGAAACTGAAGTCTTCTGTCTTTAAGATGTTCAAAAGTGATTTCAATAGGAAAACCTTCTTAAAGTATATTTACAAAGACCAATGTTTTTAAAGGTGTCCCACCTCCTTTAAGTGGAGATTATACTCCTGGACCACAAGAGGAAATTGATGATTCTTTGTATGTTTATTGGGGATAAAAAGGGTCCTAAAAACTAAAATTAGTCCCTGTGTAGATGACAATTCTTTTGAGCATTCTACCTTGCATCAAATGACAGTGAAGGATCTTGTGGAATACCTATGAGAACTCTTTTTGAGGACTGAATCAGAAAGTGTAAGGAACCAAGTGGTTGTCTAAGTCAAGGCATGGAAGTAAAAATAAAAAGATGTGTCTGCTCACAAAATCAAAGAAAAGTTGATCCTAGTTGTGTACTCACCATAAAAAACTCCTTAGCATACCACTATAAGAAAAAGAAACACATAAAAGTTAATTGGAAAATTGGAATGATTGATGGAATAAAGAGAACTAGGGGAAGGATTTACTCACTTTACAAGGAAGATATGTTTTGTTTGTTGGTAGTCTAATTCACTGATTAAGATGGTGTCTATTATGAAAAGAAAATGGCTAGGGTAGTTGAGGTTTAAAATGGGTTGTTAATATGGTATATGGGGTGGCACAAATCAGTATGGACAAATGCAAACAGGATTAATCACTCAAATAAATTTGTTCCTAGATCAGTACAACTTAATGCTGGTAGGCCACAGTTTAATTCTGTTAGGCCTCATATTAATACTGGTAGGACAAATATTAATTCTGTTAGGCCTAAAGTTAATACTGTTAGTCCTAAAGTTAATACTGTTAGTCCTAAAGTTAATACTGTTAGACCTAGACGCCGAGTAGTACTTAAAGTCCTCAATCAGTTCAACGTCACAAAACAAAGACACATAGATGAATCATATGAATCAAAAGAGAGGGATTTTTCAAAATCTTATTAATCTGCAGAAGAACCTTTGCAAAATCTACAGCCAAATGGCTCATTTAATGCTGTAATGGGAAGTTGGGATATGCTATTTAAAGACTAAGCAAGTTATTTAACTTGAGGAACTCATAGACCCAAACTTCAATTATATCAGTGGATCCTACTTTTCTTGAACTGTGAAAGGCAAATGGTCCACAAGGCAGACCCAAGCCTGCAAAGGCCTGGGTCCCTAAGAGAAACTAATTTCTCTTTTTCATGTGCAGGAACATCCACTGAAGAACATGGTAGATAGAGGTATTTTTGATAGTGGATGCTCAGGGCACATGACAGGTAACAAGGATCAACTGGAGGATTTTGAAGAATAATGGGGGATCTGTTACCTTTGGAGGTAGCAAAGGCTAATATTGGTAAAGGTAAAATAAGAGTTGGTAATTTAGATTTTGATAGTGTGTCTTTTGTAAAAGAATTAGGGCATTTTAATCTTTTCTCAATATCACAAATTTGTGATAAGCAGCACAAGGTTCTTTTTACTGAAACTGAATGTCTTGTTGTGTCTTCTGATTTTAAAATGCCTGATGAAAATCAGATACTTTTAAAGGTCCCTAGACACCACAACATGTTACTGTTTTGACATGAAAAGACACCTTCTCTGAAAAGGTTTTGACTGTTTGATGGCAAAGCCAATCTGGATGGAATCTAAATTATGGGCATAGGAGGTCTAGGTCATATCAAATTTTAAAAAACCTAAACAAACTTGTGAAGGTAACCTTGTCAGAGGTCTACATTCCAAGGTTTTCAAAAATGGTCCAAACGTGTGTTGCATGCCATAAAGGGCAAACAACACAAGGCCTCTTGCTAAAGGACAAAGTTAGTAGTTTGATTACGGTGCTTTACATTCCTTGCATATGATCTTTTTGGGTCCTACTTATGTGAAAGCATTAATCATTGTAAGTTATTGCTTATTGTAATCACCGTTGAATTGTACAAGGATATTAGGTTGGGTATTTTTTTTGGGCTTCTAATGGATTGAAAAAATTATGTGGCATTATTACAGAATTCATTAGGCAGATTGAAAACCAGCTTAGTCTAATATGGGTTTAAAATCATTAGATTCGAATAATGGCACTGAATTAAAAATAGAGATATGCTTGAATGTTGTAGGTAACAAGGGAATAAAATCAAGAGTATAGTACTGCTAGAACCTACCACAACAATATGGAGTTGATGATAAAATGAAAAAGAACCTTAATTGCGGCTGCTCAGAACTTATGCTAGCAGTTTCTCTCTTTGCTACCACTTTTTGGGCAGAAGCAGTTAGTACTGCTTGCTATATTTTTTAATGGGTAGAGTGACACAACCCAAAACAAACTCCATATGAGCTTTTGTTTGGCCACAAACACAATCATTAGCTACTAAGTCTTTTGGGTGTCATGTTAACATTCTTAGATACTCTTAGGTGTGCTTCGGCAAGTTGATGGAAAATTTGATGAGGGATTCTTAGTTGGGTATCTCTCTAAATAGCTAAAGCACTAGTGGGTTTACATTTAGTAAGAAAAGCGTAGAAGGTAAATCTGCATGTTAATTTCTTGAAGATAAAACCTAATGTCAAAGGAGTAGGTTATAGATGGAGTTTGATATTGACTATCTCTCTGATTTCTATGAACTTTATTCCTGTATCTTTGGAGAATTCATGCTAAACCCATGAGGTGCTTCAGAGTAACCTAACAATGCAGGTACTCCAAACATCTATTTGCTTTTGAGGAAAAGTATGGAAGTAGAGCTTATTGTTGTGCTCGTCTGCGGTTCCTATTCCTGAAGAAATAGATGTTTCTATGGAAATCTTTCACAAATTCAGAAGACAAAGGAAAGAGAGACTCTTGACAGAACCTCAAAGTAGAAGATGGATATCCTCTACTGACTCTTTAGAAGACAATCCTTATGATTCTAGCTTTTAGACAAGTTGGAATGAAATTAGCCCTATTGCCATTTTAGGGAAAGTCCTGAAAAACAACATCTACTGTACATCCTTCAGTTTTACTGGTAGTCAAACAGTTATTTCTGCTGGTAGGGCTTGATCCATGATGATTCACTTATGCCAGAGTGCGCGGAATCTTTCACAACCTAAGATAAGGATCTTTGATGAGGCATCTTATGATGAGGAGGGTGTGATAACTGACTTCAACAGTCTTCTACAGAAAATTGAAAGTCATCCTTATCCTACACTTAGGATTCATAGTATTCTACCCAAAAAGTCAATATCTTGGTGTCCTAAGTCAGCTGTGCAAACAAGGAGCATACGTGCAGAACAAATCTGGAGCTCATGATCTTCTCAGTCATATTCACAAGCAGCAAAAGAAACAATAACAAGATCAACAGCATTGTATTGTTTGAATGTTTTCTATCTCAGAAGAACATAATAGATTGCTGAGCTTTACTAGATGTTAGTTGGGTTCAAGGTATGCAAAAGAAAGAACTTGTTTTTACAGTTCAAGCTACAACAAGTATGGGTTCTTGTAGACTCACTCAGGAGATAGGTGATGGGCAACAAGTGGTCTTCAGAAATAAAAGAGATGAAATAGGTAGTAGGTTGTGAGGAATAAAGCAAGATTGGTGGCACCAAGGGTACACCACAGGAAGAAGTATTGGACTATGATGAGTTTTTGCTCCTGTGGCAAGAATAGAAGCTATCAAGTTGTTTTGGCCTTTGCCTCCATTAATGGGGTTCTTAGTATACCAAATGGATGTTAAAAGTGCTTTTCTATATGGCCTATAGTTGAAGAGGTTTACTGTATCACAACCTCCGGGTTTGGTTGATACCTGGATCATCCAAATAAGGTTATACCAAGGTCGGTCAAGGCTGTTGTATGGACTACACCTTAGCAACCCTCCATAGAGCTTGGTATGCTACTTTATCAAAATTCTTGGAGAAGCCATGGATACTAGAGTGGCACAATTGACAAGACTTCTTACATTCTTTCCCCTTTTAACTTTAAAAAAGAGACCAAAAAACGGAAACTATCATGATCGGTTTCCTTCAGCTCTTATCTCTCGCTCTATTCTCTCTCAGTGTATGTGGAATATATCATTTTGGTTCCTACCAACTGTCTTGGTGTGATGAAATTTCTGATGCTTGATGCAAAGCAGATTTCAAAATGAGTTCCATGGGTGAACTCACATTTTTCTTTTAGGTCTACAAGTCAAGAGAACAAAGGAGGAATCTTCATATATCAGGACAAGTATGTAGCTGAGATATCAAAGAAATTCGATTCTTGTAAATGTGAAAGGACTGCAATCACTCACATGGAGACCAAGTTGCTTTGACAAAGGTGAAGAAGCTTTTGATGTAGATTTTACACTTGTACAGATCTATGAGAGGTTCCCTCATGTACTTAACTGCTTCTAGACCATGATATTTATGTATGCAGTATGTGTGGGCTCTGTTTTAAGGTAAACCTCCATAGATTTCTCATCTAAATGCTGTCAAGATTGAAATCTTCAAGTATTAAAGGGCAACCAAACTTGGGCTTATAGATCCTAGGGTATCTCCCTTTGACTTGGCAGGCTTCTTGATTAGTAACTATGGAGGGTCAACCTTGCAGGAAATCAACAAACAGGTGGTTGTCATTTTCTTAGACAAAAGAATTATATCATGGGCATTGCAAGAAACTTAGACAATTGTAGCCACTTCAACAACTGAAGCTGAATATGTAGCTGACTGCAAATTGCTACTGCTCGTGGACAAGTTATTGTGGGTTCAAATCAATTGCTGATCATATGGTTTCAATTTAATGAATACCAAAATCAACATGACAATGAGAGATAATCTGCATTGTGAAGATCCTGTATATCACTCCAAGACAAAGGCACATCGTGAGATTCGTCACCATTCTATAAGAGATTGTTTATGAGAAGAAGAACTCATAAGTGTGTGAGAATTCACAGTCTTAAATGTAGCTGACTTGTTGACAAACTATTTGATGGGACCACGGTTTAATTACTGGGTGGTTTGCATGGTGGCTGATCAACCCATAGCAACATTTAAGGGGAGGTTTAGTTGTATAGTTTTGTTTAATTCTGCGTAGCTAAGTTATTTTTAATAATGGTAGTTAAGTAGAGTTAATTCTGGATAGTTAATACTGGTAGTTTTGTCATTGTAATATTGTAGTTAAGTAGAGTTAATTCGGGTAGTTAGTGTTTATTAATTCTGTCTATCACAAATCTTGTTGCATGTTGTTCTTTGTTTTAGTCTATTCTTTGCAGGAATATATGGATGTTGCATGATGAAAGGCACGAAAAAGAGTTATAAGTTTTCAGTTTTTGAATATTCTTTAGTTACTTACTTAATTCTGGTTGAAAAGATTAATTTCGGGTTGACTCTCAATTAATTCTGGTTGACCAAAATTTAGTCTGGTAGAGTAATTGTTAATACTGGTAGGTTATTGTTAATGCTGGTTGCGGGAAATTTGACTTTTTGACTTATCACTGTTTAGGTTACCGTTTTAAGAGATTTTTACGGCGCAATAGTCCGTACATACAGAGACGCTTTTATAGATAAGTTTGATTATCTCTTTCTACTTTTCTTTTTTATTGTATCTCCTTCTTTTGCAAAAGTAAAAATTTCTTTATAATGAATAAATTGTCAAAAGTTCTTGGTACGCTTATACATTCTATCGCATAAACCAATTACATTGCTACGATAGTCCAATGGCCTAAGTCAAAGGTATTGTGACAAACACAATCAAGTGGGGTTTTTGCGCAAGCCTGACGAGAGTGCTGG
This sequence comes from Tanacetum coccineum, assembly GCA_026074375.1. Lineage (NCBI taxonomy): Eukaryota > Viridiplantae > Streptophyta > Magnoliopsida > Asterales > Asteraceae > Tanacetum > Tanacetum coccineum. The sequence continues at coordinate 21,540 of BQNB010007670.1, read as the reverse complement.
GTTTGCTGAGATAGGTGGATTTTCTTCGACGGTTCCAACCTTAGGTATGCCTATAACTACTACATCCAACTATCTATGATTCATTATTCAAATAGCTTGTGGCAGACTGCAATGCTTAATTCTAAAGAGAGGGACTATAGAAATAAAGGCAACCATTGTTACTATAAGGTACCCAATTTCTGAGGCGTCCAATTTATGGATTTTACTTCAATTAGACGACGCAACAGAATTACAATGTTGACAAATGATGAACCTTTTTGACTTGGGAAAATGGCGGCCCAAAATAGGGTATCCAACTATGGGAAACATTCCTCTTTTTGGAAAAGTTTTTTCACACCACAATGGAGATACTTAGTCCACCATCTTTTACACTGTATAAGCTCTTAAAAGTGGTGGATGGGATCATTTGGTAGCATTATTGCTTATCTGCTTTGGTCTGTCTATCCACTGGTTAGAGTTTAAACTTTTCAAAGCTTTTTTTGATTTGTATGTGGCAATTTTGAAAAGTAAGGACAAAGTTTTTGATGTATCCTCTTTTTCTCAAATGATTTTGAATATTCAAACAGAAAACAAACACCTTTATCTAGCTGTGAGCCTGACCAAAAAGATCTTTGGGAATATGAAAAGGGGTTTTCGAGGGGCACCAAGACCTTTATTACCTTTTATGTTACTTGTTGCTACTAACCCAAATGTAGGACAAGAACATGATGCTGTGGCTCCATCCCAACCATCATCATCAAACACCCGTACCTTCCAATCATCTTCCTCCAGTCTTATACACATACACCACACCTTAAAATCCCTCAACCACAAACTAATCTCTATCCCTACACATCAAACTATCTCTACTCCTACACCAAGATCTGACACTGAACCTACACATTTGTGAACATCATCTATGAGGAGCCATCTCCCTATCCACCATCCACTTCTCCCCCACATGAACAGGTCCAAGTCAAATGCCTATGGATGATTTACTTCATGAAGTTCCTAAGTTGATATCAAGAATTGACAGGTTGGGGGATCTCAAACACAACCAAGCGACCATGGGAAATTGCATAGTGAAGTTAGTCAAGAAGGTGGAAAAAGATGGAAGGTTTTTGAAAAGGAGGAATTTTGGTTTTGTCAGACTCTCGATGAGAAGAACCAAAGGCTCTAAGGGTGAAAACGTCAGATGATCTCAAGATTCTTCAGTACAAGGATTGGTTACTCCTTCTACAACAAAGGTAAAAGCTTCAGGGGAGGAACAAGAGGAAGACATAAGTCCAAACATCTTGAAGCAACCAAAAAACTCTCTCCATGGTTGCCTCTTAAAAGACAAGGTCTATGACAAGGAAGGAGGATAAAGAGAAGAATAGAGGCTAAGGGAAAGGAATAGGAGTCCTCAAGCTTGGTATTCTTTCAAGGAAAGATTTTGATGCTGGTGCTGAACAAGTTAATACTGCTAGTGCTGAACAAGTTAATACTGCTAGTGCTGAACAAGTTAATACTGCTAGTGCTGAACAAGTTAGTACTGCTGAAGGAGTTAATACTGGCAGTATTAAACTTAGTACTGGTGATGAACAACTTAGTACTGGTGATGAACAACTTAGTACTGTTGGTGCTAAGAAGTCTACTTCTGATCAAGATAAAGGACAAAGAGAAGGAAAAGCTCCCATGATCAGTGAAGAAACTCCAAAGAAGTCAAAGGAACAAGTGTTACAAGAGGAAGCTAGCCTTGCTGAAGCAATTAGGTTGGATACTTTGCAAAAAGAAGAGGTAGCTAAACAAGTACATTTGGATTCTCTCTTAGCTCAAAGGATTGCAGAAGAAGAAGAGTTGACTATGGAGACCGAAGAAAGAAAAGATCAAGTTCAGTTTGATGCTCAGCATTATCACAAATGAAGATTGGGGATCTAATTAGAGCAAAGATTGAAAGCTTATGCAGGTTTGTCAAAGAGCATGCTAGGAAGTGAACTTCAAGGAGAAGACTTTGCAAAGAAAATGGTTGATCTTGTCAATCAAAGGAAGAAATATTTTGCAGAAGAGAGAGCTAGAGCTAAAAGGAACAAGCCCATGACCCAATCACAGCTGAAGACGTATATGATGAACTACTTAAAGAATCAAGGGACATGGAAGTTATCTCAGCTGAAGAGTTTAAGTTTTGAAGAAATCAAGAAGGAATTTGATAAGCTTGTGAAACAGGTTGAGTCCTTTGCACCAATAAGTTTTGAAGCCACTAAAGCTAGTTTGAAAAGATTTGGTGAAGAGCTTCAGACAAAGACTCCAAAAAGAATGAAAGATGATGAAGCAAAGGAAGATGAGCCAACCAAGAAGACTGGAAAAAGAAGAAAACAGATGGCAAGGAAAGGATTGCATACAAGTGTTGATAAAGATGACTCTGAAGATTCAGATGAAGTTGATGAGCAAGATGATTCTGTCACAGGTACTAAAATTCCAATTAATCATGTTCCTGTAGCTATGAAAACACCTAGTATAGCCACCTATACGATCATTAAGCATGGAGAAAAAGGAGCGTACCAAATAGTTAGGGAAAATGGAACTGATATAGTGTACATTAATTTTGGTGCTATGTTGAAGTCTATATCTAGAGATGATCTTACTGAGTTAGATAGGATTGTAATGAATAGATATGGGATGGATGGACCAAAGGATAAGCTAGAGAGGGTATTTTGGAAATATTTGAAGAATATGTTTGAAGAACCTCTTAGTACAGATCCTATATGGAGTGAATTAGGACAGCAAAAGATCATAAGTTGGAGATATTATGAGTCCTGTAGAGTACATTGTTTGAACTTAGAGTCAATGGATATATATATGTTAATTGAAAGAACATATCCATTATCTGCTGAGATGTGCAAAGCCATGCTAGATAAGAAACTACAAGGAGGAAAGCCAGATGAAAATTGCTACAAAATGTTAAAAATGATGGAAAAGCAAGCTGGTATTAGGAAGTAGTGAAGTCTGAAGAGTTAGAAGTCTAGGATAGAGATGAGAAGGATAACACTTGGTGGAGGTGCTATGCACTAACACAACAAATGGTTATCAGTTCACCATGTCTAATCAACATAAGAACTGGCTAGTCCAGGAGCAAACGGCTCTTGGTAAAGACTTCTCAAATCCGTTCTATGGTTGACAACTTGCAAATAAGTTGTATGGTTTTCAACTCACCATATCTGTTTAAGTGAAGAGTTGGCTAGCCCACAAGTTTATGGCTTGTGGTAAAGGCTGTGGAAAAACCATAACTAGTCCATAAGATTATGGCTTATGGTAAAGACAAATTGCAAATCCATATTAGATGGTTGACACTTTACCAAAAAGTGGATGGTATATCAACTCACCAAGTTTCATGTACAAAGAGTTGACATGGTTATCAATCCACCATGGAATTTACCTTTTCTAGGTGCCAAAGGATTGACTAGCCCTGAGCAAACGGCTACAGGTAAAGGCATATCAAATCCGTTTATGGCTGTAATGGTTTGCCAAAAACCATATGGTATTCAACTCACCAATGTTTCAAGTACTGAGAGTTGAAATGGTTTTCAGTTAACCATGGACATACACCTTTCTGGTGGCCAAAGGACTGACTACTCCAGAGTGAATGGCTAACTGGTAAAGAGACATCAAATCCATTTAAAATTTTCAATGATTCACCTCTCACAGGAGTTAACACACCTGGAAGTGATGAGAATAGACTGAAACTTTATGATTTGATGTACATAATTGTCAATGTTGCTGATATGATGGATTGCTGAAGAGCTTTGAAGAATAGTTGCTGCAAAGATAAAAAGAGAAGACTTGAAGTGTTGCAGATCAAGAACAACTTGAAGAATTCTATTTACAACATCCTCAGAAAGCTTAAAGTGTTTAAAGTTAATCAAGAATGTTTTAAAGGAACTGAAGTTCACAACGTGAAGATCAGTTTGGGGAGGATTTGTTGGGGGAAAAATAGATTGTAACAGACTTAATCTGGTAGTAGAACAGTTAAGTCTGGCGAGTAATAGTTAGTTCTGTTAGTATTGACATAATACTGGCGTACTAAGTTAAGCTCTCGGGTAGTTACTAAGTTAGTACTGGTAGTCTTAGCAGTACTAAAGTTAGTACTGGTCATAGTTAGTTCTGTTTATAGTTAAGTCTGTTTATGAAATAGAATAGTAATAGTTATCTTAGAGATATCTTAGGAGATATCTTAGGAAAGGATATGTATTATCTTTTCACACGGTTGTAAAGCCTATTAGGGTTTCCTTGGTGTATAAGAGGAACCCTAAGGTATAATGTTAACAACAACAACGTTTAGTGAAATATATAGAAGCATAGAGCTTTATAACAAATTAGTATTGTTGTTTCTTCTTTACTCTTGTGTTAAGATTCCGCATTAACACTTGATAATTCATAGTCAGTGTCTCTCATATAGTTAATTTGGATTTATCCAAGTTGTCTATCGTCTTACAAAGGCTAGTCAGATCCTAGACCAAGGACCTACACATAAGTTCTTAAAGGACAGACATATCCAAACGAAATAACCGAAATAACGAATGTCTCGAAAGTAACAAATCATATATCAAAACTAAGATCTCTAGGGTAAGTCCACACTCAGCACTCATATCCCAAAAGCAACCCCAGCTCCTAGCTTAGATACCTGCCGTAGGAAAAGAAAGTGCGGCTGAGCTTACAAAGCCCAGTGAACAGATATATATAATCGAACGCAAAAGATAACAGAAAGTCAAAGGATACGATATAAGGTGCAAAGGATATCACAAGACATGATCAAAGGAATACAAATATAAGGTAAGACAATCAGAAATCAATTCATAGTGTAAGGTAAGATGAATCAGAAAATCAAATCAAGTCCAATTACCGAGCCCAAACAAATCATATCATAGTAACCATGGAGTCTGAGCTCCAAAATGTGAAATCGTCGTGGAATGACCATACATCCGTCACCCAAATATACATATATCATAAATTAATAATCCATCGGAATACAAAACAAATCTAGGATGCGTCCATCGCCCCTTTAAAACAATTAAATAATCTATTAATGGCATATAATATCAATGGGGGACGGTGTGAGAAATTCACTCACCCACACATGAGTCAGCCAAATGGTGCATCAATGACACGGCCATGTTTACCTTATGGCTAGGAAAAAACTAGTGGCTCGGCGGGTTCAAACTGAAGGGTTTCAAAGCAAAGTCCTAGCAAAGTTCATTTCAAAAGGGATCATAGCAAAGGTTCAATGCCAAAGGTTCAAGTATCATGGTAGATTGCCGGGTTCAAATTGACATACTAACAGATCATATACGAAGAGCAAGATAAAGGCTCAAGAGTTTAAATGTAGCAATTCACATAGTAATCAAAGAAAGAGAGGGAGTGTCATGAAAAACCTTAACGATAAGGGTGGAATAACTGTACCTTATTCCGAAGCAAAGGCAGTAATCAAAAAAACACCACCAGAACTCAAAAATCCACTCCTCTTGACCAACCTAAAGAAATGATGAATTTCGAATTTACAAAACCATTCATTTAAGTTATACTTTTCCATTTTGTAACTTTCCATTTTTAGTAACTTTCCCTTTTTAGTAAGTTTCATTTTTTAGGGAACTTTTCATATTAGTAAGTTTCAAAATTAGTAATATTCAATCATTTGAGATTTATTAGTATTTTGATTAGTTAGGGGAAACTTAACATGGTCAACCTTACAAGTTTAGGGTTAATATATGACCAACCTTTCAATAATTTTAGGGTTTATATATACAAGATTCAACAATTTCCAAGGTTAAAAGTGTTCCATATCTAAATTTTCACATTTTATTCAGATTCTACCTTCCATTTTCTATATTTACAAGTCAAACCTTAATTTACGCCTTTCACAGATTTAGCCCTTTGTGTTTATTATTTATTTTAACAATATCTTTAATTATTCATAATTACAAAACAAGTCCTTATAGATTCCAAATATGACAAATTCAGGACTTTTATACATTAATACTCGACCAAACCTTCCATTTTCAGAATTTACAATTTCAGTCCCTCTATTTTAATTAATTAATTTCGAATTACTTATTATATATAATTAACCATTTTAATCCAAAATAATATCAAAATGACACTTTATACCCCCCAACTTATTTTATACAGATTATAATAAGTATAATAACATGTTTAAAATAGACCTCATAGTTTCAGAAATTACAAATCACCCCCTTATATTTTAAAATCACAATCGGCTAATCCCATAACTCAAACAAAACCCTTAATTTGATTTTTCCCAATCACAACACAATTATTACTCATCCTTAGCATTTATTGAACCTGTAACAATAACAAATCCCTAACCTAAATTTATTTTAAACCTTTTCTTTTCCTTTTTCCCCTTATTGCGAATCGGCTAAGCAAAGGGAAAATCCCAAATAAGGTTTTTGGACCCTTCTAAATTCTTCCAACATTTTATCTGTGTTACCATTATGATATATAAACATAGAAAAATATAAAATCAAGTGTCCTTGAACATTATTGGGCGGTTTCATCATTTATTTCGAAATTAGGGTTTCTAATTGTTTTAATTCTACGATCAATATAACATGCATGGATATTTTTCCTACGTATATTATGAATTAGAATGATGAAAAATGAGATACAAAAATACCCTTGATGATCCTTGATGGTTTGATGAATTTATAGTACTCGGTTGTGTTTATTCGAACCAAAACAATTACCACGATCGAACAAGAATCCCGATCTTCCATATTTTTTCCCACCTTCTTTGATCTCCAAAAAACCTTAGAAAAATAGTCCTAGCCCTTGAAAAATTTTGGATTGCCGCCTCTTTATATTTTCGGGTTTCATGTGTTTTTGTTTTAAGGGTTTTTAACAAATTTAATAATGATTAGGAATATAATAGGGTCTTTGGCTGACTACTTGGGGCTTATAAAATAGACCAATCAGATTTTAAAATTGCCAAATTATTTTGTAATTATTATCCTAATTTATTTGTTTAATTTGTAATGTATAAAATAAATAAATATTATAATTTCGGTTAAAATACCTATACATAAAGTAATAATTATTTTTCTTGTACAATCTAAGGTTTCTTAATCTTACATAAATTTTATAATTGTCATATGTTGTATTTTTATAATTTCTAGAATTAAAATGAAATTTATTCATGCTTTTATGTACTTTTCTTGCATTAGGGGTATTTTGGTAATTTTACACTTGTTGAGATTTTTAGGTTTTATTGTACGGTTCTGTCTTTCGACAACGCCATTCTGTTCAGGGAGTCTCGCAGCAGTGGAAAGGGTTGACGTTCATGCCCTTCTTATTTGAAAATAAGATGGCGATGTCTTGTTCAAGAACTATGTTCTCTGTCAGTTAAGGACCAGTAATATACTTGAGCTTGACGATTGGTTTGTGATCATCTGAGAATAGTCTTTGAGCACTTCTGGTGTTTCATCTGGGATGTTAGAAACGAGACAAGTGTATCTTGAATAGTCATCAACAATCCCAGAAGAATATACTTTTTTCCCATTAATGCTTGCACACTCGCATTGGACCACATTAAGTCCATATGACGCACATTTAGCCTTCTTTGGAACTTGGTAACCGCTTTTGACTTGAAAGAGCTTCGTTTTGCTTTACCATTTCACAAGACGAACAGAGTTGATCCTTGACATATGTCAACTTAGGTTAAGCCTGTCATATAATATCTATTCTTTGATATAAGGTGATGTAATCGCAGTATATGAGAAAGCCTTCGATGCCATTAACCATGCTTGAGTTGGTGAAGATTTAGCCATGAAAGATTGAGTTGATGCAGTTTTTACTTGAAGAGCTATTCGTGTAGAGATCAGATCCTCCGACTACAGTTAGTATAATCGTTTCCCTGACGATCTCTCAAAACAAGTAGATTCCGGAAAGCAACCTCAACACAGCACTCACAGAAGTTGCAACGGAGAAAGATTATGATTGAGGCCTTCGGATGTAATAAACGTTTGATGTGACATTCCTTAATCAGATCTCCATAACCAAGATTGGAGCAAACTGCTCATTTCCAAAAACAAACATGTACCAGAAGTTCTCTACAAAATTACCCAAAAGCTTGTGATTGCTCCGTCATGTGCTTTGTGCATCCAGAGTCAACAATGAATAGGATGAGTTGTTACAATCTGCAAGGATGTAGAGGAGATGGTATATTGGACAAAATTAGATCCTAAGGAATTTTGATATACTTCAAGGACTATTAGTTTCCTCGAGACATGTTATAGTGGGACTATACTTGTGATTCATCATCTTTCCTAACTTAGGCATCCTATTTTTTGGTCCTAAGTGGCTTTTGTGTCTATTGTCTAACGGATGGACATATCTTAGCTATTCACCATTTCCCATTCCTGATTTGTATTCTCATACAAACTCCAGATTAGTAACTCTTTGGATTTGTGAATATGTTGGTATCTAATGCAACTGTTTTCTTATGGGGTGTTGCAACAGATTTGTTCGCTTTTCTCTTGGGTTTACTAGCACTAATAGGCACTACATTAGGCTTCTTAGGTCTAGCATTCACTCTTTCAAGTATCGAGAAACCAAGCATATGATTAGAATTAAACACATTGTTCCACATCAGCTACAACAGCATTTTCATTCGAAGTTCTGGAGTTTGGAAACTGTCCATTACACACCGTTTACTGACGTTGTTTTCTTAGAAAATACTAGAAATCTTTGATAGGGTCTTCATACTTCCTTCTTTTTAGACTCACTTGGGACTATTGTTTGCACGACCTTATCTATAAACTTGATAGCACTTAGCTCTGTGGTCTGCTAACATGTAGTGTGATTACTCCTAAAGATTTAGCACATAGCGGATTAGTATTCCTAGAAGCATGAGGCAATTGCGGTTCTCTGTTTGTTTGTGTTATGCTAGTGGCTCAAAATTCAATTACATTCCTTGGTTTAAGGCACATTTGAGAGTATTTCCGCTTGTTATTCTATTTCTAAGCAAATTCTGTTGAGTGACTTGTTTAAACAACATCTGACCAACATTAGTTTTATTAACCGAGCTGTTTCGTTTGAAACTTCTTATTTCAGGAGAATTGAAAAGGGATGTCGGTTTTTTCCTAAAAAAAATTGATGGTTTTGGAATCCGTTGAGTTTTTGGTTGTCGAACAACAGATGGGTTATCAATATGAGTTTCCACATGACTTTCTTTTTGTTACCAGAATGCGTTTCTTTCACTTATTTTATCACCAATGTTTTGTCATTGCATTTGAGCTTTCAAATCTGTATGTCATGATATGTTCACGTTCTTTTCGAAATACATTTTGAGGCATTTTCTTTACCAATGGGTTGTTTTTTCTGTTCTTTGATTTATACTATGTGTAAAGGAAAGTTCAAGAGAAATGAGTGTTTTTTTCGTTTAGCACAACTCTTTTTAAAAGCTTACTTATGAACTTCGTTGTTAAAGATTCAGTTTTGTTTGGACAGTTTTGTGCAAGAATTCCCATGCTTTGACTTTAAGAAGATATAAGCATTGCAATTCAGTATTAGCATTTAAATCAGTCAGAGAATGCAAATAGAACATGTAAACATCTTTAGACACACACTCTTCGAGAAGTAGATCATATATGTTTGAAAAATCAGCCTTTTCTGATTCAAGTTCGTCAATCTCCTTTTCAAGGGATTTAACGTACTCCAAATGTTCATGCATTTCTGTTTTTAGTTCATGAACAAAACAATGACTATCCAGTATAGTTTTGTTTGAAAGAGGCATTAATAAGGATTTGATCCAAAATTCCATAGTCTTAGCCGTTGGGTTATGGAAAATGCATATTAGTAAGATTAGGCCAAGTTTGTTTCACAAATTGTTCTAAATGGATTTGAAGTTGTTTGTATATCATTATAAACTAGTTCTACTTTTACTATGGATTTAGAAACGGGGTAGAAAGGACACGTTTTTAGCAATGTTTGGTTTTGTTCTGTTTAAACGTTTTTTTTCTCCATTTGTCTCCGAACTTCTTAGCGCCGTTCCAACTGATAAGATAGGTTTGGGATGGTGGCTTGAAAGTTTCATAGCGATGTTTTGTATGTGTAATCATATTGGTTCAATGTCTTTATCAATTTTGATCTACTCTTTTTCAAGAGTCACTGTCTCTTCCCATGGGGCAAATTTGTTTGAGGATCAAGAAGTTCATATGGGTCTACATTACCAAACGTAGGCTTTTCAGATTGAGCTATCTTGAGGTATTTGGATTTGCAAAGGTGATCTACCATTATTACGTTGCGCATTTGGGTGCTAACATGTGAATGTCTGAATGACTGATTGCGTTTATAAGAACTTTCATTAAAAACTTTATTTGTTTATCCATTTCAATAATCGTGTCAATGTCTTTCCTTCCTTACCTTTAATCCGAAAATAACCTTACTTTTCTCTTTGAGTTGCGACCTTCAAATTGTGACCTAATTACTGATCTTTTTGACTCGCCATGTGTTTCTGGAATTAACAATGAATTTTCATAGGTTTTTTAGTTTTTAAACCCTCTTGTGTATGTCAATGTCTTTCAGAGCTAAATTGTCCTAGAGTTTCATTTATCTTTCGTTTTGAAGTATTTTATAGATCCTCGTTCGGTCATTAAGGGGCCTTGTGTACTTCTCAAGCTCAGTCTGTTTGTTCCTCGAAGTGCTATCAGACAAACTAACCCGACTGCTAGTAGCCTCCCTAAAGCCTACTAGTCTCATTTCAAGGTTAGTTTTGCGACTCCTTAAGTTCTTGAGTTAATGATGCTGTTTTCGTTTTTTTTTTTTTTGTTGCTTTTTGCTTTCTTTAATTGCTTTAATACCGTTTGTTTTTTCTATCCGTATTCATGAGTCAAATATTAGCAATTAAATTTGCAAGCGCAGCACGCTCATCAACCAACATTCAGCCGGCATTTTGATTCAACCTGATTATCATTGTACATTATATTTGATGAATCAGGTAATGAATTGTAATCTCCTTCTCGAAAACATATGTCGTCGTTAATGGATTCAGTGCTCAGAAGGTCGTCTCACATTGGCAAAACACTCACTTTCATCATGGTTTTGTACCTGTTCCTTATGGTGACTAGTAGAACTGGATCTTCAGGGGAGCCTCTGAATCTTTGCCATGTAACTGTAATGTGCTTCCAAATTCTTGTTCATCAATTCTTCATCGTGTCTCCTAAGCTCCAATCAGCTTGCTCAGCTTGTAGTGGAACACCTTGTTCAGCTTGTTTGCACATAATCATCTTCTCCTTGTGAACGGTTTGTCTTTACCCGTTTGGCTTCCTACCATTCCTGGCATAGGTCTAAATCCCTTGCAGTTAAAAGCACTGTATCCCATTTGTTGCACTACCGGACTGCATACTGTTTCCCTTCCCCAGCACAGCAACTATCATCGTCCTTTGATTCCCAACTGCCCTGACTGATTGTCTTTGTTATACCTTGCGTGTCGGTTTCTTCAGTCGTGTTCCTGTGAGTTTGAAGAAGTTTCGAAGGTTATTGTTGGTAGGTATTGTACAGCTTCTTGAAATATTAGCAGGAGTGCATGTCTTTTGCATATCTTATCCCTCTAATCTTGTTTGGATCACTGTCTTCCTCAGAAACGGACTCAGATTGAGGAGTAAACTGGTTTGGCGATCACTTTGCCTTTTGTGTCTGGTGTTCGCCACTTGGTCGTGTGGAAGAAGATGCATGTATGATGGTCGCATTCGATCGTTGAGGTTTTGGTCTGCCTGGATAGTAGTTATCTGAATATGGTTGAGCAGCCGCAAGAAGTGCTACGGATTTGCACTTCAGGCTAATCTCTCAGAATACGGATTTCATTAACTTCGTTTTGAAACTGCTCAGAACGGTCAAACAGCATGTGATATGGAGATGTGTCTATTTCTCTCACTGCTTGACAACGTCACAACTCTTGACCTTCTGGTTGAAGTTGTTGAAGAAATTGAACATTCACTGGCATTGGTGAAATTGCAGTTGTTCCTTGTCATTTCATCAAGTATATAAAACCGGGGAGTAATCAGACTCTATGGATTCTACATCTTGAGAAGTAAAACTTCCTAAATTCCCAGAACAGATGAGGTCTTCACTAACTTGTACGTTCACGATTCACCCTGTTGTAGACCTTTCAATTTCTGTCCACATCTCTTAGCTGTGTTGCATGCATCAACAGTGGAGTAAATTACTCTCCCATTACAGTCAAAATTCATGAAAATAGCTTCTTTTCAGCTTGAAAGTTAAGTTGTTCTCTGTTGTCATTGTGTGTGTATTGGTATGTCTCAGTTTCTTATTGCAACTACTGGTGGAATGTTTTCTGCTGCCTGCAACAGCTGCAATGAGTACGCTCTCGGGGCGTATATGGACCTTCACGTGCACTTCCTTCAGATATTCACAATTCGATTTAGTGTCAAGGTATTGTAGAAAACGCGAACGCCCCTGAGATATCTTCCTGGTCCACGCATTGGTGGCGATCTTTTGAACCAGCTGCCTTATATTGGTCGTGCATTTGGCTATCTGTTGAGGAGGTGTTAACTGGAGTAGAATGATGAATGAATAGTTATGAATAATGAAGTGTGAAAGATTTTGTTGGATCTTAAGTGGATCTGTGTGATTGAAGTAGTGATTGAAGGTTGTGGTTTTATGCAATTCACGGTTCACGGTATTGTACTCGTCCATGATCCAACCGACATTGAGTACGTGGATTTTACAAGATCACTAGATAACCGTGGAATGATATGATCATTGGTAGTAATAGTTTAAGTCGTCTCGATGATTTTGGTATGTTTGGAATTCGGTCGCGTTGGATTATGAAAAATTATTTTTACCTTATTTACAAATCTAAGTTTGGTGTAAAAATAAGCTAAAAATGCTATAGAATTTTTTTTTATTTTACTTAATTTTTCCCGAAAAAAGTGTCGCTAAAAGGTGTCGACCGAATTTTTTTTTACCCTATTACCAAAATTTGAATTTGGTGTAAAAATAAGTTAAAAAGGCTATAGAAAAAATATATATTACTCAACTTTTTCCGTAAAAAAAATGTCGCTAAAAAGAGTGTCGTCTGGATACTCTTTTTTTTTTTTTTTTTGAAAATTTTATCCAAACCGCCGCCAAGGGTGTTGAGCAAACCGCCGCCTTATCTGTTTAATCAAACCGCTGCTTTAATATGAGTAACTCGCCGGGTATTCTTATAATAGCAAACCGCTGCTGAAATTGACAACCCGCCGTGTATTAAAAATATGCAACACCGATGCTAGTCTACTAACTCGCTGCCTGGTTCTTTGTGCAACTCGCCGATTTGTTTAACTCGCCCATTTAGCAACTTCGGCGCGTAGCAATCGTCGTTTAGCATTTATAGTAACTCCCTTTTGTTGGTAACTCGTCCGTTTAGGCAAACTCGCCCGCTTAGCAACTCGCCGTTTGCCACTCGCTCCTGGTTTCAACAATCGCCTTGTAATATTTTATTAATATAAAAACAACTCTCCATGTTGGTCAAACAAACCGCCGATGGCTAATTCCTTAAATCGAGGTGGATCTTGTCCCTATGCTTCCAAAACCGCCCGGTAGAGATATAATTAAATAAGGCAACTCTCCACCAATGAACACTAGGGACGATTTGAGGCAAAATTAATCACCATTTGAGGTTTTTGTCCACGAATCTAACCGCTACAACATGTGTTACAAGTGAGTATAACAAGATTTAACACACACTTACACTTGTTTCTTTGTAACTCTTTACAATATGAAGCAACTCTACACGAAGAACACTAACCTTTTTAAGCTTATTTTCGAACTTGGAGTTGTATAACACACGAAATTGTACATACCTAACTCTTTGATGTGTAGATACAAAAAACAAGAGAAGATAAGATATACAAACCATTCGGACCCAAAAAAAAAATTAGAGGCCGTGTGGTATTTTTTCACAAAATATAAGCCACGAATTTTGATTTGATGAGCCACACGAACTCAATCGAATCCACCTTTGCTCTGATACCAATTGTAGGATCCCGTTAACACTTCATAACATATATATCATACACGAATTTGATCTAGAAAAGAGAAAGGAGGAGTTGTTCTAGAGAGAGAGTTTAGAGAGAGAGATGAGAGAAAAGAGAAAATGGAATTTTTATTAGAAATGAACAACTAGCTTTTCTAAATAATGAAAAAGGCTTATACCCGGTCACGGTTTATAGGTTACGGCGGGATATATTAACTAGGGCCCCGGGCTTGGGTTTGCTTGGGATCAACCCAAAACATATCAATATTAAGAATTATCTATCGAGCCGTTTCCCGATATTATCCTATTACAACATTAACTAATTAAAGACCGAAGCTCCATTTAGCAGTGGACCGGAACTTCTTGTTCGACTCAATAAATTGAGGCTAACACTGATCCTATGGATAAATGGCAAGAATGTACTAAAGGAGGTAGTCAGAAGATGGAATACCTGTATCTTTTATTGTGATCGTGACCCTGGATTGCATCAATTTCTGGAGGTCTCTTCAGAAAGGGCTTATGGTGTGTACAAGTTTGGGATTGAGTACTGCATTATCATTCCACAAACCGACAACAAAGCGAGGAACCATCCAAAACTCTCGAGGATATGCTAGTGCTTGCGTAATCAACTGTGGAAATGGGTGGGTTAAAAACATTTGCCATTAGTCGAGTTTTCATACAATAAACAGTTTTCATGCTTAGCATTAAGGCTGCCACCGTTTGGAAGCACTTTATGGTCGGATAGTGTCGTTCACCGTGTGCTGTTAGGCCGAAGGTGTGGACAAGTTCACCTCCATGGTCCAGAATTAGTGCAAGAAACAACGGAGAGGATCATCCAGATTAAACAAAGGATTCAAACCGCTCGCGATCGACAAAAGAGCTACGCTGATTTAAAGCGTAAACCGATGGAGTTTCAAGTTGGAGATAAAGTTATGCTTATAGGTTTGTTGGAAAGGGGTGGTCGTTTTGGCAAACGGGGGGAAGTTAAAACCCCAGATATGTCGGACCTTCAAACGTGTTGAAAAAGGTTTGGAACCGTTGCTTACAAGCTTGAGCTTCTTTTAAAGCTGAGCAGGGTCCACAATCCGTTTATGGATCCAACTTGAAGAGAATGTTATTCTGACGATCATAGTCGTTCCGTTGGAAGGACTCCAAAGTGGATTGGATGACAAGCTTCATTTTGCTGAAGAGCTGTGGGAAGTCATGGATCGCGATGTCGAAGCAATTGAGGCGAAGCCGTGTCCCAATTTTCAAGGTTCGATGGAACTCTAGGTGGGGTCCTGAGTTTACATGGGAACGTGAAGATCAATTCAGGAAGAAATATCCACACCTCTTCACCAAGACTGCACCGTCGTCAAGTGCCGTGTGATAAACCTTGAGGACAAGGCTTATTTAATGGGCGAAGAAGACTTTTATTAGCTCGTGTTTTAGGTCATGTACAACATGTATTAATGCACAATTTATTTTTAGGGTTTTACGCGTTTTCTCTTTAAACCGTGTTAAAGTTAAGTTTAATCGCGTAAACTAAAAATGAGCATTCATGTAAACGGGCATTAAACAGTAAATGTTTACATCAAGCAAGTGTGTATATGATTATTTAGAGGATAATTATTACATTGCACATTTTATTTTATTGGTTACGTTTAAGTGTTTTCGTTTCGCGATAAAGTAGTTTACAGCCTTCCGGAAGCACGTTAACAAGCTACTCTTCATCAAATACCAAAGTTGGTACTCAATGACTTATAGTTTATTAAAAACTTCAAGTATTTATCACTTTATACAATTCATTATGAAGGAATTCAATCATAACTTCAATGTACAAGTTATATTTTTTTCTAAGTCTTTACTACAATATACTTTATATTAATACAACGTATACATTATATAAATGATTAAATTACATATCTAACTTATACTATACTATATATTTAGTGTTATATGACCTAGGATAAGCCAAGACGAGTCGCAAGAAGCTTGGTAAAAATATCTTTCAATGCAACTTGAAACCATGACTAGACCTAGATAAGTCTAAATAAGCCTATCTTTTCTCATGTAATCCAATCTTCTTTCAAGAAGCTTTGCCACCTTTCATACATCAACT
Source organism: Tanacetum coccineum (assembly GCA_026074375.1). NCBI lineage: Eukaryota > Viridiplantae > Streptophyta > Magnoliopsida > Asterales > Asteraceae > Tanacetum > Tanacetum coccineum. The sequence goes on along the minus strand of BQNB010007670.1, from coordinate 5,431 downwards.
AGACACACAAAATATCTACCAAGACGGCATAAATAGGCATGCAAGGGTCATAGAAAACTCACACAAGACATTTCCTTTACAAGAAAAATCACAAAACTCTTCCTTTTCTCTCTACCTATCCCACGGCTCAAAACCCCCTCCAAACACAATTCATAGTTTGATTTTCTTTCATCATATTAGTGTTTACATATCATACTTAAGGTATTCTAAGAAGAATTTAAGGGTTGGTTAAGCTTTGAAAGGGTTTTAAGAAGATATTGCAAGATTAGGGTTTTTGGTAATAAAAAATTTAGGATTTCAGTAATTTTTCAAAGCCAAGAGGTTTAAATCTACAAGGGTGGTGATTGTTATTCTTATCTCTATCATCCACACAAGGTATATCAAAAGCTTAATCTATGTATGTTAAGATTTTATGTGTTCTATATGCTTCTACTTAGTTAAAATCACCATTAGGGTTACTCTTGAATATGTAAAATGAATTTTTTCTTATACGTCAAATGTTTTGTGACGTATTTACTGCCATATGGTTGCTAATATGAGGTTAAAAGGGATGTATTAATTGTTTGAACATGATGCTTAATAAGAGTAAACATCTATTTGACAAATTAGGGTTTCTGAAAGTTTTCTTATTAATGTTAGATGTGAAAGTATTGCAAGGACTTGTGCTCGTGATATTCGGACTCTCTTGGACACACAAGACCTAATGGACCTAATATATGTTAAGACATAAGATATTAAGGTGTTCTACTGGTTTGTAACAAGTGTAAAGCTTAAAAAGTCCTATAAAAACAATTTTAAAAACATTTTGGAAAAAATATCTTAACGGGGGCGGTTTGTAATTTGGAAATTTTACATTATGTTTTACTGATTTTTAAAATACTACACTGTTTCTTTCCAAACAGGGAGCGACGGGGGTCATAAAAACACTCGAAAAAAAACGATTAAAATAACGAAGAGATACGCTATTTACAAGTTTACGATAGTTCATACTTTTTATAAACAATTTTTATAAAAAAAGTACTATTCATCACAGAAACTTGTACTTTATAAAACATCAATAATATGATAAACTTTCATTACGAGAACGTGTTCGAATGAAATCGCTAAACGGAGCTTTATAACGAATAAGATACGACAACAACGGTTTTACGTTAATTAAAGTATTACTAAAAAACGATTATATAGCTGTTATGAACAGTAAAAACTCTATTCATCACAGAATCCAAACATAAGAAATGTGATTTTATGATCACCTCGTCTTAATACGAAAAGCCTGGGATTAAGAAACTGCGAGACAGAATACGGGCTTAAAACGACAAGAGTTATGTCAATTTTTACTAATGGCCGGTATTTAATAAACGTTTTATTTATAATTACGATTTTCACATTTAAAAAATAGATGGTGATATATCTATATAGTTTTATATATGTTATTTGTTATCGAAGTGTCTATTACTAGGGAATTTCATATGAGGCTTCTTCGGATGGCGTATTGAGAGTTGTTGATTTCCGATTTAAAGTGACCTAACTCTCGTTCGTCATGTCATCGACTCTTAAAATTAAGATAGCCCGAACGATAGTACGATGATTAACTATTATAGGATTATATACGTTGTTGTTAGACAACGTGCTTGAATTCTGATTGACCTATATTAACTAGGTTGCTTCGAGGTTCGGGTGACGCGTTTTTACTTGGGATTATTTTGTTATCAGTTTACTCACTCAAGGTGTGTTCATAGCCCCAGGTTTTACAATTAGTACTTTACAAGTTTTGGGGGTGAGAAACATTATGCATGTTTTAACAAATTGGAGCAAGTGTACATTTTTCATGATTCGTTTTGCCTAGTAGCGAATAACCCACTATGCCATGATCATGACACTGTTAATTACTGGATTGTGACGGCGAATGATTATGATAGATCTATTTGGGATTGACCTCCCCTTGAGGTGACTAGCTATCACTGGAATTACGAACGTTTTCATGTCGGATACGGGATGATACGGTTGAATCATCACGGGCAATGTAGGCAATATTTTATTTATTGTATTCAATTATGTCGAGCTTCGGTGTATGAGTTAGGTCAATTGTAATTACATTTTGTGAAGTCTGCATTGTTGCATTATCACGGGAAAGTCTTGCGGTCCTGCTTATACATTTACATAACCTATGAATTCACCCAACTTTAGGTTCGACATTTTTAAATGGCAATCGTTTGTCTGGGGTCAATAAGGCCGAGGTGCGAAGGAACATTGGTGTTCTAATTATGAAGTCATGCATTAAAGATTTAGTAGCATTACATTTTGTGTATCTGTTATGGGCTGGAAATCTTTGTAATAATAACAAGTAAACAAGTAAACAAGTAAAGCTTCGGGCTTTTGTAACACATACTTTATTAAATCCAATGTATCAGTTTTAAACGACTTTTTAGTCGTTCTTATATTATCTTGTGTTGTTGATCTGAGAAGTAACACGCCCCAGACCCTTATTCCGCTGCGACCCTATTTGGGGGTGTTACAGCTTTGCACTTGAGCTCACTAAAACCACACAAAATAAGAAATTTCTTGGGGTCTCCAAGTTTCTCGGGTAACTTCTTTAGGATAACCGCTGAGCAATTTTCATTAAGGGGTGTGTTTGCCAGCTCTAAAAGTTTCTCTTTATTGGAAAGGAGACTTTTAAGCATCTTTTGGTATTTCGGGATTAGAACCAAAGCATCGGCAAGAGAGATATTAATGTGAAGTTGTTTAAACATTTGCCAAAATTTGTAAATTTAGACTTCATCTTTTTCTTTCTATTTTTCTTGGTTCATTCTTGACGGATAAGGGATATGAGGGTGACAAGGATCACTTTTGTGAACCACATAATTCTTTTAAGACAGAGGTTTAGCCTTTTGGACAATAAGAGGTGGGACCTTAATGGTATACTCAGCGAGTTTTGGGTCCGTTAAAGTCTCCTCAACACGTTCATCCTCCTCCGGATTAATGAATGGATGAGGCATAGGAACGGAAGGTCCATCAAGAACAAGACCACTTCGAGTGGTAATGGCTTTCAATTCACCTTTCGGGTTAGCAATGGTGTTGCTAGGGAGAGATCCTGTACCCAAGGTAGAAGCGGTGTTCCATTTGGAAAAAGCTAGCCATCTGTTCTTATAGCTCATGGGTTTGGTTAGGAACATTGTAAGCTTGAATCGACAAGTTAGCATTTCATTTCTTAACTCCTCTTTTTCAACATTGTTAATTTGGCTTGATGGCTTTTTATATTAACATCATTTTTTTTCTTCTTAATTTTCTCCAACTCACTTAAAAGAACAACTTGATTTTGTTTTGAGTTGGTGCTTGATAAGATGTATCTGATTGAAAATTGTTTCTCGATTCTATCCTTGAGGTGGCTAAAACCGGTTTTGATTTATTTTGCACATTTGGGTGAGAAAAACCGTGGGTCGAATTGATTAGCCACACCTCGGTGGAGATACCGAAATTACCTGATTGTAGTTAACGCGGCTTACTGAAACGTATCATGAATATTATCCCCGAAAGTGTTGCCGTCCTGACGGTGGGAGACATGGTAATTAAGGCTGAGCACCACCGCAAGTAACACAAATTTCCTCAACGGCTTTTACGGAAGCTGGAGGTGGGGTTGCTTGAAATTGTTTGAGAATAGCGGTCATGGCGGTAGTCACAGCACTTGTTTGCTGATTATTTCATGAGTTAGTTTGCTATCTTCAGAGGTAAGATGAAGAATTTAACATTCACTTGATTTCACTTCTCGAGAAACATCGATATGTTTCGTGATTGCGGACCTTGGATTTGTTTTCGTTATTCGTCAACACTTCTCATAGTTACTTCTTTTCCAAAGTCATTACCACCGGGGCGACTATTTAAATGAATCTTGGTGATTGGGTTTAAGGGCATTGTAGAAAGTATCAAGTTGGTGCAATTCGGTGAAACCATGATGAGGGCATGCACGAAGGAGATCTTTGTAACGGTCCCATGCCTCATGAAACGATTTACCAAAACGTTGTTCAAAGTTGGAAATTTCATTTCGGAGATTTGTCGTTCTTGAGGGAGGAAAGAATTTCATTGTTGAATTTGGAAACAAGATCTTCCCAAGTGAGAAATCGACGAGGGGGTTCTTTTTTCGAGGCCAACGAGGGTTGCCCCCGCAATGAGAGAATGGAAAAGAGATAAGTTTATCGCTGAATTAGGACATCCGTGTATGTTGTTGTGGAAAGTATTTTGTTAACCAAGACTGTGGTCAATGAGGCTTGTCTTTTTCAAGTCCGACAGAATTGGGTCCGAAGTCATCATATTAAGAGACTATGCTTGAGCTCGAAATTCTCAGCAAAAATTGGTGGACCACGAGTGCCTCGCATAAACCTCGGTGGGTGTGCACGGAGCAATTCTCCATAGTACGTTTGATTGCCATCTTATCCTACGGGAGGAGCGTTGATTTTCAAGAGGTTCTTCGATAATAAAAGATTCAATATTTGGTTTCGGGACTTGTTGGTGAGGACAGTTAAGGGTTTTTAGTAATGAGGTGGCCGATGCACTAATTATGATTAAACATAATATTTTTGGTAATGGAAGTTAAAAGTCCACAGGTAGCTCTTTAAACTCGCACGAGAGAGCGAAAGAATTAGCACGCCGAAGCGATTTAAAGCGGTTCTCCTTTTAGGGGCGATGTTCCTTGGATCAAGCCCGCCTTATACCCTCCTTATAGTTTGTAATTCAAAGGTGAGCCGATTATAACGATTAACAACACGATTTGTTTTGTTGGTTTTTCAATTTTTTTTTGTACTTTCAATACTTTAGGAAAAGTATTGTTGGTATTTTTTAATAATTTTTTTTAATTATAAGAAAATATTCACAAACGGAAAATGATAACTTCACGAGGAAGGGTCTTCAAAAACTAATCTTCAAACGTAAACACGAAAATCGCACACACCTCCCCGGCAGCGGCGCCAAAATGATAACGTACCTTTTTAGGGGTAATTATATCAAATATAGTATACGTACTCCAAAAGATTCAACGAAATTAGTTTTGACCAAAGTAAATTTCACAAATCTCCCGGGTCGTTTCCTAACGAGGAGTGAATTGAAAATCGTTAACGTTAGTGATCGCGCTTTTGAATGGTTTGAAAGTTTTTTAGGTTAGGATTCTAATTCTACTAATAATAAGCAAAGACAAGTAAATAAACCCTAAAACGAAAGCAATTAAGTTGAAAACCTAAAAAACAAGAACGGGAATCAAAACCCGTTCTTTAAAAATTGAAATTCTAAAAATTTAACCCTACGAAAGCAAATTTAATTTTCCTACGTCCTAAACGATAAAAGAAAATTTTTAAAAAAAGAATTATATTTTTTTGACTTTTTAATAATTTTTTATGAATTAAAAACTGTTTTAATAAGAAAAATTAATTAAAAATACTAAACT